>JAJQKJ010000892.1:0-188534 GCA_029574335.1 Rana kukunoris
GAACTTTTTTTTTGATGTCCTGCCAGTGCAGCGCTCCAGTGTGAAAGCACTCTGGAATTCACACTGGGATTGCAGCTGAGGCTTTTTTCTAGCGCTATCCTTAGCGCTAAAGCGCCTAAAAAAAAACACCTCCAGTGTGAAAGGGGTCTAAAAGCACCTTACATCACCCACTGAAAAGACATCTGGCAACAGGACCTTACTGCTCCCCAAATTTATAAAATAATACACTTCTTCCTGAAGTTCTCCATATCTACTAGATTCCAAGAGACCAACTTCAAACTTATCATTCTGGTATCAAACTGAAATTCCTGACAGAATTCTTCCTGAAGCATCTGACATCTGTTGGAGATGCAATGAGGCAACCGGCACATTACTGCATATCTTCTGGTCCTGTCCTGCTCTAGCACCGAATGTCGGCTGTGTTTTATTGAACCAGCCGATGTTTCCCAACATTCGGCCCATGTGTACTAAGCATTAAAGTGTTTTGACAAACAAAAAATAAAATTTACTAGGAGCCTGGACAGCATTGCACCTGCAATCAACAGATCACATGTGCCATGCAGGACTCCTTGTCAGTGTGTCTTTCTCTTCATACCTTGTACGGACAGGCAAGAGACAATGAACTATCAGAGCGCTCAACGGTGCCCCGTAGTTCATTGAGAACTACAAGCCAATAAGAATGGGCTCGGGTGTGCTCAGATCAAACCCACTAGGAAGCCGGCACTGCATACTGCCAATCATAGGCAGCAGCGTGTGCATGTGCAGCTGCCGGTCGGGAAATGCCTCCCTGCCTATGATTGGCGGTGTGCAGTGATGGCTTCCCGGGTTGATCCGAACACACCCGAGCCCATCACTACTAGCCAACAGCCGCAAAGTCAGTACTTGTGCTTTCCCATTCACAGAACTCCGTCAATGAATAATGCAGCCGGGTGAGCAGAACCCCAAACTATTTTTTTTTTTTTTGTGACAGCAAGCAGGAGGATCCCCCACTTGCCGTCACTAGATGCAGCAGATCCGGAAGGGAACCCTAAAAATGGGTGGAACACATAACATGTTCCTAAAAGTGAGCTTACCTCTAATGTGTTGATCAAGTCCATCCAAATTTGCTTGTGCATTTAACATTATCCTCCCCCCAAGATTGACAATGCTGTTGTCCAAAAGGCTGATGCTACTCCATACAGAATGATAACACCATAAGGGCCCCTTCACACGGGCTTCCCGATCGTGTCCACCTGTCAAATTTTCAGGTGGACCCAATTGGAAGCTCCAAGCAGCTCTATGGCCATATTGCTGTTGGTCTGTTTACACCCCCATACCTTTGAGTCCATCCTTGTCAAGAAAAGAAAACAAAAAAACGTTTTCGTTTTTTTTTTGGACCCAAATGTGGCAGATTGGAGTTAGCTAGATGTAAATGGACACAAGACTGTTTACATGTGGCCACCCAATACAATAGTAGATTTTCTTATCCAATCCTCTGTGCTGCTAGACTGGTCCCCAGTAGCTTCTTCTCACTTATGCTCTGGTGGTTTGTCCTATGCTTGCTACTATTTTTTTTTTTTTAGCACAGCATCGACAATTCAAGAACTTTTTGAAGCTGAAAGCTTTAAAACACAATGTAGATAATGAGGCAGAAATAGAAAAATATGTGCAGTTAATTGGTTTAAATTACATTTCTGAATGTAATATTTTGTACCTAAATAGCAATTGAGTGTTGCTTAAATCTATACACAAAACTATTTCCCATCTTTATCTATCTTCTGTACCACATAAAGATACAAAAAGTACCAAAATAAACTTACACTGTTCTGCAACCCTCAAACTTACCTTTCTTCCAAAAGACGGGTAAATTTTTGACGAGCTAGTTCCATCAAGCCTTCGACTTCCTCATTTGAACGCTTAAAATTCTCAATGCTGAAAGCATAAACTGTCACTTCACAAATGCCGAGGTTTAAACACCAACGTAGTGTCTATGAACAGGGAGATAAATCGAAGATTTGTAATGATCATTTTTTAATACTAGACGATTCAAGCGCTCTAGAATACAATGCAAAACTCATAAGTAGTCACATAAATCTGAGTTGTAATCAGATACAGTGCCTTGCGAAAGTATTCGGCCCCCTTGAACTTTGCGACCTTTTGCACATTTCAGGCTTCAAACATAAAGATATAAAACTGTAATTTTTTTGTAAAGAATCAACAAGTGGGACACAATCATGAAGTGGAACAAAATTTATTGGATATTTCAAACTTTAACAAATAAAAAACTGAAAATTGTGCGTGCAAAATTATTCAGCCCCCTTAAGTTAATCCTTTGTAGCGCCACCTTTTGCTGTGATTACAGCTGTAAGTCGCTTGGGATATGTCTCTATCAGTTTTGCACATCGAGAGACTCAAATGTTTGCCCATTCCTCCTTGCAAAACAGCTCGAGCTCAGTGAGGTTGGATGGAGAGCGTTTGTGAACAGTAGTTTTCAGTTCTTTCCACAGATTCTCGATTGGATTCAGGTCTGGACTTTGACTTGGCCATTCTAACACCTGGATATGTTGATTTGTGAACCATTCCATTGTAGATTTTGCTTTATTTTTTGGACCATTGTCTTGTTGGAAGACAAATCTCCGTCCCAGTCTCAGGTCTTTTGCAGACTCCATCAGGTTTTCTTCCAGAATGGTCCTGTATTTGGCTCCATCCATCTTCCCATCAATTTTAACCATCTTCCCTGTCCCTGCTGAAGAAAATCAAGCCCAAACCATGATGCTGCCACCACCATGTTTGATAGTGGGGATGGTGTGTTCAGGGTGATGAGCTGTGTTGCTTTTATGCCAAACATAACGTTTTGCATTGTTGCCAAAAAGTTCGATTTTGGTTTCATCTGACCAGAGCACATTCTTCCACATGTTTGGTGTGTCTCCCAGGTGGCTTGTTGCAAACTTTAAACAACACTTTTTATGGATATCTTTAAGAAATGGATTCTTCTTGCCACTCTTCCATAAAGGCCAGATTTGTGCAGTATACGACTGATTGTTGTCCTATGGACAGAGTCTCCCACCTCAGCTGTAGATCTCTGCAGTTCATCCAGAGTGATCATGGGCCTCTTGGCTGCATCTCTGATCATTCTTCTCCATGTATGAGCGGAAAGTTTAGAGGGACGGCCAGGTCTTCGTAGATTTGCAGTGGTCTGATACTCCTTCCATTTCAATATTATCGCTTGCACAGTGCTCCTTGGGATGTTTAAAGCGTGGGAAATCTTTTTGTATCCAAATCCGGCTTTAAACTTCTCCACAACAGTATCTCAGACCATAACAGTATCTGGGTGCCAAAGATGCCTGATCTTTTAGCCTGCAAATGTGGTTACACTATGATGCACATTTCTCATCTTCTTACCTGGATGACCGCGAGTGTTGCAGACTAGTGTCCCGTCAGATCTTCCTTGATTACCATCTCCAGGTTCACAAGGCCGCAGCTGGGCTATAGCCGACTGTTCTTATGGCTTGCCCTCTGGTAAGCGGCCATCTATATCATTGGTGAAGGGATCACATATTGATTTACATCAGTCACTGGGTGATTTTGTTTATGTGATGCAGTTTGTGAAAGATCTCAACTAAATCTATGGCCATATCTAATCTATGAACTTTGTTCCATGGACTCCTTTTTTGGCGGCCCTATTCTAAGGGATCACGGATTTTGATTAACTCTTGCCACACTGTTATGTTTTAAAGGGCGCAGCTTTGCTTTTGTTTTCTCATATTTCTTTGTTATCCTACGACAGCTGCAGCCCTCTCCTAGGTTTTATATACTATTTTCTTGTTCTGTCGTTTTTACATTGATAGCGCGGTTTTTTGTTTACCTAGTATCTCGGACCTGCCTGGTGTGTTCCTTGTTCTTCATGATGCTCTCTCGCGCTTTAAACAGACCTCTGAGACTATCACAGTGCAGGTGCATTTATACAGAGACTTGATTACACACAGGTGGATTCTATTTATCATCATTAGTCATTTAGGTCAACATTGGATCATTTAGAGATCCTCACTGAACTTCTGGAGAGAGTTTGCTGCACTGAAAGTAAAGGGGCTGAATAATTTTGCACGCCCAATTATTCAGTTTTTTATTTGTTAAAAAAGTTTGAAATATCCAATAAATTTCGTTCCACTTCATGATCGTGTCCCACTTGTTGATTCTTCACAAAAAATGACAGGTTTATATCTTTATGTTTGAAGCCTGAAATGTGGCAAAAGGTCGCAAAGTTCAAGGGGGCCAAATACTTTCGCAAGGCCCTGTAGATCCTCTGCAACTAAAAAATTTGTTATATAAAATGATATGCATACTGTAATTAAGCAGGATTTCCATGACAATAAAAGACATTCTGAGGATCAAATAGGTCATTAATTAAATACTAAAGTTTTAAAGTACTGTAGTATACAAGAAACTATTTAGACAATAAATGGATTGCGCTAACCTTAAAATGTAAACCAAATTTATGAGCCACCTATTTTTTATGAAGGAAACCTGTAAGGGCTTATCCTATTCAGTGAAAGCCACTAGACTTTAAATATGTGCTTATTATACAAAAATTATATATATATATATATATATATATATATATATATATATATATATATATATATATATATATATATATATATTCTCCCCATCCTAAAAATGCATTCATTATACCAGGGATCCTCAAACTACGGCCCTCCAGCTGTTGTAGAACTACACATCCCATGAGGCATTGGAACACACTGACATTCACAGACATGACTAGGCATGATGGGAAATGTAGTTCCTGAACAACTGGAGGGCCGTAGTTTGAAGACCCATGCATTATACAAACAAACCCCTGTGCATTTATAAAGAAAAACCGTGTAAAATATTCCCCTAAAGAGACAAAGTGCAAGTGCTCACTAGCAAATCCCACCAGTTATACCGTGCCGGTGACAGGTGACTCCTTGGCTTATTCCAATACATTTCTAAACATTATATTGCAATATCAAAAAGCCGTACCTGCCAGAAGAACACAGTGATTACAGCTAGTGGCTATAACACCCGCTAGCAATAATCGCATTTCAAATTCAACAGAATGATTGTACTCAAGTTGATCAAATCAAGTTGGGGGGTACATTTAGCCTGCCAATACATGGTTGAAATCTTGGCCTGTCCCTGCTGAACCAGCCGAGAGTCAAACACTATGGCCAGCTTAATGATGGCCCATACACATGATCAGAATATTGTATGAAAAAATACCACTTTCTGGGGTCCAATGGACACAGATATAGGCTGGAGGCACATAGGAGCTCAGCTTAGCTGTAGCAAAATGTTGGTTGCTCGAATGCATCGCCTAGCACTTTAGGACAGCACCTTTTTCCTAGACTCTCACTGCACTCTAAACTGATGACTACAGTGTCTGGTCTCAGCAGGTGTGGGTGAGAAACTGTCAGGATCAGCCAGGGGGCCAAATGACACAGGACAAGCACTGCATCATATAACATGCTTTAAATGAGCAGGATCCATTTTTTTTATTGGGGTTAACAAATGCTTTAACAGACCAAAAGAGAGCAAATGTTAACTGCTAAGGTTTAAATACATAGGCCCGGATTCACAGAGCACTTACGCCGACGTAAGCGCAAATGTGCACCGTCCTATCTGTGCGCCAGACCCACAAACAGAGATACGCCTAAAACCAGGCTACACCCCGCCGACATAACTTACTTACGCCGGCGTAGGGTGGGCGTAAATTTAGGCTGGGTGCATGGTGCCTCTCCCATTGATTAGCCATTCAAACATGCAAATTAGGTAAATACGGCGATTCACGAACGTAGGTGCGCCCAACACGCGGTGCACGTAAGTTGTACGTCCGGCGTAAAGTTATTCCCTATAAAGGAGGTGTAACTCAGCAACAGACATGCTCAGGTCTGCACCAGGGAACACAAGCCGGCGTATTTTACATTGGACGTGTGTCTGGCTGGGCGTAGGTTACGTTAACGGCGTACACAGTGATCCGGCGTATCTTAGGCAGTTGTTCCGACGTGGTGCGGCGCATGCACAGTTTGTTATACGTACTTGTCTGCTGCTCGGCCCATTATTTGCATGGGGTCACTCCTCATTTGCATGGATCACGCCCACTTACGTTGGCCTGCGCCTTCGAAAATACGCTACGCTGGCACAACTCTTGGTGAGCAATGGCTTGCTGAATGCAGTGCTTTCCTCTCCACCCCGTGCCGTCGTAGCGTACTGTGTGCGCGCTACACCGGCGTAAATGTGCGCCCACTCTCTGTGAATCTGGGCCATATAATATATATCCGAAAGACTGCAAAAAGACTTCAAAATTCAGAGCATATGACCATTCATATTAGCAACATGTAGATGTTCTCCATCCTGCATGTACTGAGGTTTCCCAGAACATAGATCTAACATGACAGATTTCCCCTGCAACACTGGCAGCAAAAAATAAATAAAAAATGAAAAACACAATTATCCCCTGTGGGAACTAGTTCCTGTTTTTGTTGTTGGACTTCAGTCCAATGCCCAGCATTTTAAAAAGGCGAAAGATACTGTTGGCAAATTGACATTGGGAGGAAAAGGCTCTTTGATATTCAGGCACAGGGGCACCCCTGTTCAAATAGTTTTAGCATTTAATTATTACAATGACATTGGATGTCTTCTCTGACCACATGCCTCTAAAATATCAACAAAATATAAGGATATTAGGAAATATGTAACTTGCCAATAATTAATGGCCAAATACATATCTAACCTCTGCAAGCTTTTCAAACCCCTGAGAATGGCCCTCTTGTCTCTCCACATGGCATTTTTGTGCATATCTGCGATTTCCATCCATTATAAACGCAACATGTTTAGGCATCGGACCAGCCTATTGGAAAAAATAGAGAACAATACAAATTTATATCCATTCTTATTACCCATTACAAATTAACAATACAATTATGCATTAACAACAAATGTAGTACATAAGCCAATCTATACTGGCTGGATTTAAAGCGGAGGTTCACCCTAAATATAATCTCTCCCATGTGATCCAGCATACTGGCGTCAGCGCCAGTATGCTGTTTTTTTTCTTTTTTTTAAATCCCCCACTTACTGTATTATCTTCAATTTTAATTTCTTTCCCTCGTGGTGGATGGTGCCAGTATAGCGCGTCACATCTTACGAAAATACCCGATTTAGGACTCGGGTAATCGCGGCGAAATGCGGCGCCTGCGCACAGACCTAGGAGCTGACGTCGCAGGCACCGTATTTCTCAGAGTCCTACGGCTATGGCGCGTCACACCCTCCGAAAAAAGCCGGAATAGGACTCGGAGAAATACGGCGCCTGCGCAGTCAGCTCCTAGGTCTGTGCGCAGGCGCCGCATTGCGCCGAGAATACCCGAGTCCTAAATCGGGGATTTTCGTAAGATGTGACGGGCTGTATAGGCGCCATCCACCGCGGGGGAAAGTAATTAAAATTGAAGATAATACAGTAAGTGGGGGATTTAAAAAAAAAAAAACAGCATACTGGCGCTGACGCCAGTATGCTGGATCACATGAGAAAGACTATATTTAGGGTGAACCTCCGCTTTAAGTGTAACTGCTGTATTAAAGCAACACAAAATGACTAGTTGGTTTACGTACATTTTACTTTTCATAGAATTCATGTGTGGATATGCTAATGTTTCAGGCAGCAATACGTATGCATTTACTTTATAGATGATAATGTGAGCAGCACATTTTTCAATTTAGTAACCCAATAAATGAAAACTATAAACTGTATCTGTGCCACGTATCAGCAGATCAATACATTCCACCGCAAAGATATACACTATATTACCACAAGCATTTGGACACATGCCTTGACCATTAATCCCAGTCTTAGTTCGTAGGGTTCAATATTGAGTTGGCCCACCCTTTGCAGCTATTACAGCTTGAACTCTTCTGGGAAGGCTGTCCACAAGGTTTAGGAGTGTGTCTATGGGAATGTTTGACTATTCTTCCAGAAGCGCATTTGTGAGGTCAGGCACTGATGTTGGAAGAGAAGGCCTGGCTCACAGACTTTGCTCTAATTCACCCCAAAGGTGTTTTATTGGGTTGAGGTCAGGGCTCTGTGCAGGCAAGTCAAGTTCCTCTACCCCAAACTCGCCTATCCATGTCTTTATGGGCCTTGCTTTGTCCACAGTTATGTTGGAACAGGAAGGGAGCATAATATTGTCTGAAATGTCTTGGTATGCTGACGCCTTAAGAGTTCCCTACACTGGAACTAAGGGGCCAAGCCCAACCCCTGAAAAACAACCCCACACCATAATCCCACCTCCACCAAATGATTTGGACCAGTGCACAAAGCAAGGTCCATAAAGATATGGATGAGTTTGGGGTAGAGGAACTTGACTGGCATTTACGGAGTCCTAAACTCAACCTGATGGAACACCTTTGGGATGAATAAGAGTGGAGACTGTGAGCCAGGCCTTCCAACATCATTGCCTGACCTCACAAAGATTAAACAATTCCTATTGACACACTTCTAAACCTTGTGGACAGCCTTCTCAGACGATTTGAAGCTGTTATAGCTGCAAAGGATGGGTCAACTAAATAGTGAACCCCACGGAATAAGACTGGGATGCCATTCAAGCTCATGTGCATGTAAAGGCAGGCGTCCCAATCATTTGGTAATATAGTATATATGGCAATCACCTCTGTTTTTTCTACTTGTGTAGGTACTTTTGCATACATAGGGCCAGATTCTCAGCGCCGTTACGACGGAGTATCTCAGATACCCGTTGTATTGCCGTTTTTTTTGTCTCGTATCTATGCGCGTGATGCTAAAGATCACTTTTGCATAGATACGCTTCTACATCCGACAAGTGTAAAACCATTACACTTGCGGATCGTAGGTGTAATGACAACTCCAGCCACTAGGTGGCCTTTACGTTGTTTTTGCATTTGCATATGCAAATGCGGTAGTACGCCGATTCTCTATCGCTTTTACACCGCCCCGTCATCGCGTACGTCGTTTTTGTTTGCGTAAGGTTACCCCAGCTTCTATGTGGAGTAACCTTACGAAGTACCGTCGGATGCCGTCGGGTCCCGTCGGATGCCATGTTAAGTATGGCATCGGGTCAGCGTCGGCTTTTTCCGTCGCTTACGTCGTTTTACTAACTCGTTCGCGAATAGGGCATTGCGTAAGCGTCGATCACGTCGTTTTGACGTCGGTTTCAATGACGCTTTCCGATGTGAGCTGGAGCATGCGCACTGGGCTTTAACCCCGGCAGGCACATGCGCAGTTCATTCGACGCGGGGGCGCGCTTAATTTAAATACAAGCCGCCCCATTTGAATTGCGCGGGTTTACGCTGCGCGATTTACGCGACGCAGGCGAAACCTACGGAGCAAGTGCTTAGAGAATAAAGCACTTGCTCTATTACGATGCGGTGGCGTAGTGTAACTGGCTTACGCTACGCCGCCGGAATTCTTAGAGAATCTGGCCCATAGTTGTGAGTGTTGTTTATAGTTATTTGTAGAGTGTAACTTTAGACATGCTTTCCTACCTTTAAAATATTTGCACATAGCCTTTCAATCAAAGACAGCTCCTTGTCACGAATCCAAGACATGATGTTGCAATCCTAAAAGACACAATGTAGTAGTTAGTACACCTATAGAGACTTATGTCACAGCTGAATTTGTACTTTTAGGAGATTCATTTAGAAAACTAACTTAGAGTGAATCTTGGATGATACATTGATAAACTGACCCAACTGTTTTAAAAATAAACATGGCCATAAACTTATTTCAGAATAATCTGGCAAGTAACCAGGTAACAGTATTTTATGAAAAACTGCTAAAGGTTCATTTTTTATTAATTCAATTGATTGCCGTAAGCTAGAGCATTTAAATATCACTTACCTCGTTTTTCCTTTTGACCTCCAAAATACAGTAATCCAGGTTTGAAAATGCCATTTCCTGTCTCTCCTCTTCTTGCTTTCCACCAGCATCTGAGCGGTTTTGCATGGTGGAAAGCAGAATGTGCTCACCCCCTCCCTAGGACTACACCCCTGCGTGAAGATGCTCTATTCCTCACAGGTATGGAGGCTAAGCCTAATGGGAACTGTAGTTCCCATTAGGCCGTAATGTAGCAAGAATGAATGCGCACCGCAAACCAGGAAGTCAGTGAGAATAACGATTCAGGAGTGACGGAGGTGAATAAAACAGCTCAATTTCAACAGGTATCAAACAAGTTATAATGCAAAACATTACTTTTTACTTTATCAGCTATTGTCAGACTTTCATTTAAGAGGAACATTTTTTTGTCTTTACAACCCCTTTAAAGCGAAGTTCCACCCTTAAAACCACTTTGTTTCATCCCATCCAGCATACTGGCGTCAGCGCCAGTATGCTGATTTTTTTTTTTTTTATTCCATGTACTTACTTTATAATCGATCATGTAATTTTGGGCGCACCACGGTATGTCGCCGCTATAAGGCGTCACGCCTTCCGGAAACAGCCGATTAGCGTTCGGCTCTTCTCGGCGCCTGCGCACAGACCCAGGAGCTGACTGCGCAGGCGCCGTATATAGCCGCGTCACGCCCTCCGAAAAAAGCCGAACTAGGACCGGCTATTTACGGTGCCTGCGCAGTCAGCTCCTGGGTCTGTGTGCAGGCGCCGAGAAGAGCCGAACGCTAATCGGCTGTTTCCGGAAGGCGTGACGCCTTATAGCGGCGACATACCGCGGTGCACCCAAAATTACATGATCGATTATAAAGTAAGTACATGGAATAAAAAAAAAAACAGCATACTGGCGCTGACGCCAGTATGCTGGATGGGATGAAACAAAGTGGTTTTAAGGGTGGAACTTCGCTTTAAGTATATATTTTCTTATATTTAGCTAATTTCACAGTAAGTAAATATAAGCACATGGCCCCCGAATTTACGAATTGATAAAGGTGTCTGTTTATAAAACTGTGAACAGCAATGATCCCAAGGATTGCCGCTGATCTCAGCTCATAAACAGTTTATGAAACAGAGATGATCGGGGGAGAACAATTATCTCAACACACTGAGAATCCGCCGTCTGACATAGAAATGGACAGTTTATGAAGCTGCGATCTCAGCACTTCACTAGTGATCTGTGTCAGAATTCCCCCTCCCCGATTCACCGGAGGTGGTGAATCAGGGAGCAAAGAGAGAATCTCGGGAGGAAGAAGGAAGATTAACTTCCTTCTACCCAAATCAGACCCACCAAGACAAAAAAACATGTCCCCCTGTCATATTTATGTGTACAGTAATACTTTGGTTCACTAACGCATCTGTTCATGAACAACTCGGTTCAAAAACAGAAGAGTTCAGAAAAATTTGCTTTGGTACGTGAACTCCGCTTTGGTTCACAAACACGAGCCGTGGCCATCTTCCCTGCTCTGACACGTGGTTGCGACTTCTAGTAGGTGAGATCACAATCACAGAGAGACGCTGAAAGTGTACTGTGAAGACACTTACAGTGTTGAGAAGCTTTTTATTGTGCTTTTTAACACATACTGTACTGTACATCCCTATGCACACTTGCTGTAAAGATTTTTTGTGTGCTTTTTATCATGTACTGTTTGGTTTCATGACAAGAGTCATTTCACTAATTAAGTTTGTGAACCAAGGTATCACTGTATTTATTTATTATGTAGGGCGACTATTTTATTAACATCAGGTGGGCCGTCTGTCCATGTACTGAGCAATGATAATTTATTACTGCTTAACCACTTAAAACCTGGAACACTATGCAGGTAAAGGACCAGGCCCCTTTTTGCGAATTGGCACTGCGTCCCTTTACCTGACAATTGCGCAGTCATGCGACGTGGCTCCCAAACAAAATTGACGTCTTTTTTCCCCCCCACAAATAGAGCTTTCTTTTGGTGGTATTTTTTGCGCTATAAACAAGAATAGAGTGACAATTAAAAAAAAAAAAAAATGTTTTATATTTTTTACTTTGTGCTATAATAAATATCCCCTCAGTTTAGGCCGATACTTATTCTTCAACATATTTTTGGTAAAAAAAAAAAATCATAATAAGCGTTTATTGATTGGTTTGCGCAAAAGTTATAGCGTTTACAAAATAGGGACAGTTTTATGCATTTTTATTAATAATTTTTTACTAGTAATGGCGGCGATCAGCAATTTTTATGATTGCAACATTATGGTGGTCACATCGGACACTTTTTGGGACCATTGTCATTTTCACAGCAAAAAGTGCTATTAAAATGCACTGATAACTGTGAAAATGACAATGGCGGTGAAGGGGTTAACCACTAGGGGGCGATTGTGTGTTTCTTACTATAGGGGGCGTGGCTGGAAGTGTGACGTCAACGATTGTCCTTCCTTATGACAGGGAACAGAGATCAGCGACAAGCCACAGAGAAGAACGGGGAAGGTTTGTTTACACTCACCTCTCCCCGTTCTTCAGCTCCTGTGACTGATCGTGGGACACTGGCGGCGATCGGGTCCCGCGGGTGTGGTCACGGAGCTCAGGACTATATAGAATAAAACGGTGGTAGTTGCAATTTTTTTTATGTTGTAATATATTTACAGTTATTTAACACATATTTTTTGAGGAAAAATAATTTTAGTGCAAACACAATATTAAACACAATGTTTCGGTAAAAATATAAAAGATGGGGTTGCATCGAGTAAATACATACCAAACATGTCAAGTATTAAACCCTACATATTGCTTGGGGGCCCCTGCTCAGGATACCACAGTCCTGTAAGGTGGAAACTAGGGTTGTCCCGATACCGATACTAGTATCGGTATCGGGACCGATGCCGAGTATTTGCGCGAGTACTTGTACTCGCGCAAATACTCCCGATTCTTAAATAGAATACTTTTTTTTTTTTTTTTAAACGAGCGGTGAAGTGGTGCATAGATGTGGCGGTGAACGGGAGATGAGAAGGGGTGAAAGAGCGGCAGCGGACTGTGTACCTTATTGTCATTCCTCCCCCCGTGCTGTCCGTTCTCCCCCCTGTCCATGCCGCTCTCCCTCTGCAGTGCGTTCTTCCCCGTGCTGTCCTCTCTTCACCCTGCTGTCGGCTCTCCCCCATGCAGTGCGTTCTTCCCCCCTCAATCTGTCAGGGGGGAGAGCAGAGGTAGGAGCCGCTAAAACCCGGCTCCTACCTTTTCTGAATGAATGGAGTCAGTGATCATTGATTCCATTCATTCATATAACTGAGCATCGTAACCTGCGATTACAATGCTTCAGTTTATGAATGGAGAGGAGCTTCTCCATTCATTTTAGCTGAGGCTGCTGAGAAAGGGACTGGGGAATCTGCTTCCCTAGTCCCTTTCTCTGTCTCAAAGGGGAGATGTCAGGGGTCTGTTAAGAGACCCCTGACATCTCTCCAAATACCCCCAACAGGGCTGTTTAAAAAAAAAAAAAAATTAATTGCAATTAATGTTTTTTAAAAATAAATAAAATGTTAATAATAAAAAAAGACACACTGACATCCACCCTGCCCCCCTAAAATAAAAAATAAATAAAAAAATCACTGTAAAAGTAAAAAAATACTGCTGCCTGTCACATGACATAAAAAAAAAAAAAAAAAAGTATCGGTATTCGGTATCGGCACTTGTACTCGGTCTCAAAAAAGTGGTATCGGGACAACCCTAGTGGAAACTGCTGTCTATTTGGAGGTGCAGGCTGGGCATGAGTCCATCCCGGTTCAAGGCACACTGCAGAGATAAGAAGTCCGGGCCACTGCACATCTCTCCTGGTCGTATAATTAACAAATAAAAGCAGCCTCAGCTCGCTCTATCAAGGCCACAACCCCAATGCATTTAGCCCCATCCCTCTGGACCCTGATGATGTTTGACCCCTGGAGGATGGGCGAGATTCATAAGACAAGTAGCCTTAGTGGAGCAAGCGGAGGCTGTTTTTACTAGGTAACTATACACCTGGAAGGTGTGTGTGTGGGGGCCGGGACTTCTCTGCAACTTCAAGTCTTAAAATTGTGCATGCCTGTGGAGTTGTAAAAAACAATGGTACCTAAAATCCTCCTTAAGTGATGCTTTAAAATGAATGTAAACCTGATTCATGAAATTTGACCTGGGCACATATCTGTGGTGTTTACTTCTCTCTCTCCAACACCCCAAGGCCCATGTGTTTCTGCCGTTTCGTCTCTCTGTTATCAGCATGATAACTTCTAACAAGTTCTCTGAGATGGGAGATAAAAGCAGCTGAAAATGTGTGTCGTGGGAGGGTGCTTTAAATAGATTAGCAGAGAGTTTGTCTTGTCACAGCACAGCTCTGAAAGTATCTTCGCTCGTTTGCCCATGTGGAGTGGGGGTGTGTGCGCCTTTTCTTCAATCAGCTGTCTCCCAGTGCTGAATGAGGAAGTGAAAAAATCTAACACGATGTAAGAATTCTAAAGAATAGAGAAAGGGGCAGATATGCATGTAAAACTTATGTAGGGAGATTCGTTTCATCCCTGTGTGTGATCTGAGGCTGTTAATTTTACTGGGTATATGTGAGGGTTTACATCCACTTTAACAGATCTTCAGTTTAAAGATAATCCTGAACTATGGCCCTAGAATTACTGCTGTCACTCCAATGATCGCAACGATGCCTCACATGTGTAGTGCAACTGAAGTTTACATACATGTGCTCACCCAATGCTTTTTTTTTTTTAATTGGACATAGGGAAAGACAAAATGACATGATTGTCAGAGCAACCGACATGTTTACATGCATCAATTGACAAGTGAAAAAGCAGCTGTGCAAGTGCATTAAACGTTAAGTACATATGTTTAAACAGGAGAACAGTGCTCGAGAATAACTTCAGCTGTTGAAAGCAAATGTCTGCTGGAGGCCTGTCCATCTATGCGAAGATAGTTCATAACAATAAGTGTCAAAGACAGGCTTAGACATGTAGAAGTACCCAATGCTTTTTATATGGTGTGTGTACAGAGGTGACGGATGGTTTAAAAAAAAAACGGTTTAAATCATTTTTATTTTATGTAATTTTATACTGCTAGCATAAGGGGGGCTAACAATCCCTCTATGTGATAGCATAGGCAGGTGACAGGACTGTTAAATCCCCCAATGTCTCCACTGCCCTTTCATGCAGCTATTAAAACACAGATCACGTTTATAACAGCTGTGACCCTGAAAGTGACATAATACAGGTGGCTTCCAGGCTTCAAAAATCACAGGAAGCATCAGAGAATAGATGTTCGCTCATTTTCTCCTGCTTTTACCAGGGAAGCCATTTCCTGCAGTCCCGGTCTCCCCAGAGAAATGAGAGCGTATGGGTACCACTGGCAGCGGGCACCTCTTTGAGAGCCCCATAAAAGTAATTGGGCGGTTTTAAAACTGTCCGATCATTTTTAAATCGGAAATCCCTTCATTGACTCTGCTGCTATGATCTTGATTCAATCACTTGTCTAACATATCGTTTTTAAACATACCTTGGTAGACAAGTGGTTGAACTAATTTCATTAAAAGTACAGCACTAGACTTCTATAACCCATTCTTTGACAGCTCACATGACTAGCACATGACCCCCCCACATATTAAAGTTCATAAAAGGGTCTTCACTTGCTTCAAAAGTCCCAAGGCAAGATAAGCGGAAGGCACAACGCTATGATTTATAAATGTGCAAGAGGTGTTTTTTTTGTTGTTGTTTTTAAAGCAGTGGTAAGGCCACACCATTGCTTTATATATGGGTCGCTAAGTGGATCATACTACTATTGCATGTAACAAAGACAGTCTTGCGGCAGCGACCCAGAACTAGTAATGCAGACGAGCACTTCTGAATTAACCTCTTACGTTTCTCATTTGCTTATCTGTTGCCGATCAACTATTCAGAAAACAAGGTATTCCGATCATGAGAGAAGTAAGGGGCTGCCATTACTGGCCTCCTAAAAATGCTTGCTGCCTGGCTGTGTCTCTTTTTTAAGTCGGTGTCCAGGGACAAGCAAGCTGAAAATGAATATGAGAATCACATCAGAATTGTTTTAGACTTGTCCCGCGTTAGTGGAAGAATACAAATGGGGCAGCCAAGCAATTAGAATTTTGGAAGGAATGCCCAGCCTTGGCAGCATTCACAATTATCCCGTGGCAGGTTTTCCTAATAACCACTGGCTAATCATAACAGCCAGGCAGCTGGCATTGCCAGCAATGGCATCCTACTTGAAATCTCTCCTCCCTATGTTTAACCATAAGTAAGAGGCTGAGGCACTATTGGAGCCTACTTACAAGGCTGTACCTTGGAGAACTGTGATCATGTATGATGTCCACGTCCTAAGGGACTATTCCTGTTCCTGCCTTAGTCATTTCTTTCTTCTTGATCATCTCAGACAGTTTGTATATATATATAATATATATATATATATATATATATATATATATATATATATATATAATTATACATTCACACCTCTTTCCTAATAACTATCACGTCAAACCTCTGCTACCTTCTGCCCCAATGCCACCCTGCACCATTAGCGCACAGACACATAGAGGTTTTAAGGAACTGTCTTTAGTTGACTAAATGGTATCCCTTACCCGACCAGCATCACCTTTAGGTCCTGAAACACTTCCGCATTCGCCGGCAGGCTGCGGCGCACCGCTCTGACGTCAGTTGCTGTAGACGTTAATGACGTTGAAGACAAAACGTGAGCGGCTCGTGTTCTAGAATGAATGGGACCGCTAAGCGGTGGAGCTTTCTAGAGCTTCCTCTAGGGGCAGCTGTGCGGCGAGTTTCTAGTGGTACAGCTCATCTTTACATAAGGCTGTAATATGAACCGTTTGTTCGAAGGACGGTAAAGCATTACCTGCGAGAGAAGAGTGACTGTGTTGATGGGGAGGTGTGATATATATATATATATATATAATATTATATATATATATATATATATATATATATATATATATATATATAATCTCACATTAGATGGCCATGAGGTGCAATAGTCTGACTGACCCTCTTTGACAATTAAATCCGTTCCCACTTTTTCGTCTCCTGAACAATCAAATAAGATCACATGATCAAATCGCAATGTATTTGAAATGCAACAGCACCACCTGCAGGCGGTACATGGCAACACTTCTTCCCCTGTGTAAACAGTAACAGATCACCTAGGCCCCATTCACACTCGCTGCGATTGCCAATTGTGTGGTAATCCTTGTGTGCCATTTAAGTGGGGTACACACCATGGTATTGTGACCAGATTTTTAAAATGAAATCAAGGGACTTATTTTTTCTTTACTAGTAATGGCGGCAATCAGTGACTCTCTGCCCGTCGCCACCCGCCTCACAGCCTCTCAAGTCTTACTCTTCGGGCCCCGGGCTACTACTGGATGGGGACCAGAGGAAGATCCCTCCGCCAGGGAAGGCAAGGAGATAGGCAGGTGGCTGGCTAGGATTTGAGCCAAGGCAGAAGAACGTGAGCGAAGCTGAATGGGCATGCACCCGAAACTGAAGAAATATTCCCTCCGCTCCGAACAGCACATAATCATCAGAAAGGGGCACAGATAATGGGAAAAAAATAACCCCCCTAAGCTAGTAGGCACGGCGGAGCGGGGGTGTAATTCAAATTTTTTTAATTTTTATTCTCCACTGACTGTCTTTGAAATTGCCCCTGCCCCCTATTAAATCCAATCTGGGGACAAAACCAGGGACAGACTTGGTCCGGGAACCATGTCCTCAATTAGGGGACTGTCCACTGAACCTGGGGATGTCTGGTCACCCTACACTATGGGAAAATTGGAAAAAAAAATCAGTAAAAGGCACAATGGTTCCATTTACGTATAGGGGTTAATTCACAAAGCTTTATTTTCAGATTGCGAGTGTTATTTTAACGATTTTGCACGTTACTGAAGCTAGTTCAATTCACTAAACGATTTAACGCTTTGAAAAATCATCAAATAACGTTTCCCTACACAGAACCGATATTTTAAGGTGTGGATCCTTATTAAAGAGTCAAAACGTTATTTTAAAGATTCAAAACGTTATTTTAAAGAGTCAAATCGTTAAATATGTACAGAAGTGCAATTCACAAACATTTTTTTGACAGTTATCAATCGTTAAGCAATCGTTAAATTAACACCTCCCTCAGGGTGGCGTTATGACATTTCCCAGGCGATATTTTGTTAGAGGAAGCTTTTGGCGATTTTTGTAGTGTAGTGTAGTGTTGGGCAAGCTAGAACCATGCTCTATTTGAACTTAAAATTATCCAGAGGCGAAGAAGAACACGTTAGAATGTTGTTCAGATTTATAAACGTGTATTCCGTTCACATACTATTTTGGATGACTTTTCTGAAACCCAGGTGATAGCTAAATTCCGATTATTATCTCCCATGATTTATTCTCTGTATGAGGAAATACACATGGCTTTAGAAAAGCACACACTAGAAATTTTGCACATCACATGCTCAATCTCCATGTGTATTGCTTGTGTCTCCCTCTCTCTCTCTCTGTATCTGCTCTTTTCCACATGCAGCTGTTCTCCTCCCCTTCTGCTCCCAGAATGCATCTCTCCAGCATTATTTAACGATCTTAAGAGTTATTTTAACGTCCCAAATGTTAATAATAACGTCTGAGTAGTTAGAATAACGTTTGGATAAAGAGTCAGTTGAAAACCATAACGACTATGTTAAATAACGATTATAGCTTTCGTGAATACCATGTTTGCTAGCGTTAAATAAGGAGTGCTAATTTAACACCTGAAGAAAACCAATAACGTTTCTCTTTGTGAATTGACCCCATAGTGTGTACGCAACTTTTAACATCCTATTCAGACTTTCCAACAACATTTTTTCTCATACGTGAACAGAACTAACGATTTTTGTTTAACAACTTGATGACCAGCCACCGCAGTTGTACTGCAGCAGGTTGGCACGGCTGCGCAAATCTACATCTTTGTACTTCAGCCTCTTTTAGAGCCTTTGGAGGCGCACAGGGCCCCCGGCGCTGGAGCCGATATGCGTGGCTGGGGCCGTGATGTCCACCGGCCAACCCGGGATCGTTCAACAGAGAGCCAGAATGGGGATCTGTCAATGTAAACAGATCTGCTGTTCCTAGTGATTAGGAACAGATATCTCTCTCCTCCTCCAGCCAGTTCCATCCCCCCACATTTAGAAACACCTTCCGGGGAACACACTTAAAAGAAAGGACATTTTTTTAAAGCTAAATAGCTTCCTTTACCTTACTGCAGTGTTGTTTTCATGTCCTCATTGTTCGTTTTTGCTTTGATGTTGCTGTAATTCTGCTCTGATCTCCACACTTCCTGGTTGTCTGTTTCCTTATAACCACAGTGCTGGGAGCTTTCTCACTGTGGTCACTAATCAAGGAGGTGTGATTACTGTGTGAAAACTGAAACTAGATTGGGCTGAGGGGTTTTAGACAAACCATCACTGCCCTCTATTGGCTCTCTGGATCTGTACATCAGAGAGACAGGAAACAACAGCAAAAACGAAACTAGAACTGTAGGTTGATTATATGATTGATTTTTATCTATTTTTAATCATTTTTAAAAGGAAGCAGTTAACTTTTATGTCTCTATACCCTGTAAACAGTCATTTCAGCACCATTTTTTTTCCTTTAGTGACCCTTTAACCCCTTGATCGCCCCCTAGTGTTAACCCCTTCCCTGCCAGTGACATTTATACAGTAATTTGTGCATTTTTATAACACTGATCGCTGTATAATCAAAAATCCTGATGGGATGGTTCTGGAGCCCGGTAGCATTATATAAAATAAATAGGTGTAGCACTACCCCCAAAGGATCTGCTGGTTTGTTTTGGTAGGCATGTTACCTCCGCCGTCTAGGGGTATTTGATGAGAGTTGAAGTAATGGAATGTCCAAACAGGTGTCTTTTTCTGTGCTCTTTATTACCCAGCCAGGTAAAAACAGTAAAACTTGGTGAAGAATAGAGATTTAGTAGAAATGGAAATAACAGCTTCAGGTGTAAGTAATAGGGAAATGGTCCTGCTTCCAATGGCACTTTATCTTTTTCCTCTGTCACCAGCCTGGCAGCCAGAATGTCACTCGGAACTTAGGGAAGAGTCTCTGCCACAGACCCTCCCTGTGATTAAAATAGCGGCTATAATCCTCCTTAGCCGGTTTGACACCTCGATCTCCTTCAAGTAGTTGTAGCTAGGTTACCGACTGATAGGCGACCGACATCCAACCTCTCTGCACCGATTACCTTGACCCCCAATGGATGGTCGAAACCCTCTTGGAACACCAGTGTCTCTTGGCAATCCTCAGACAGACTTTCCACCGAACAGCTTCCTCTAGCAGGACTAACGCTTGGGACCTTTTTGAAGTAGGCACCCAGTCGATCAATGGGCCCCAGCCACAGCTCAGATGTTCCGGACCAACATAGTCCTGGAACCAGGAACACCATGTGGCACGCACACCCCGGCCCGGAAGGCCATTTTGCGGGAGTGCCGCAAAATAGTAAAAAGGTCAAGTCTGAGCATGTAGGCCCTTTACAAAATAATCTAGACTGGGTGACTGAGGACATAGAGAAGGCAAATTTATTAAATGCTTTCTTCAGCTCTGTGTATACAATGGAGAATGGGGGAGCTCATGTCCATAATGGGGGTGGGAGTGACACAGCCCCAAATCCACAATGGCTCAAAAGTGATATGGTCCAGAAATATTTAGACAGAATAAAGGTGGATAAAGCACCTGGACCAGATGGCACCCACCCACGGATCCTAAAAGAATTGAGCTCTGAAATTTCAAAGCCACTGTATCTAATATTTAGGGACTCATTAATGACAGGAATAGTACCACTGGATTGGCGTAGAGCCAATGTGGTGCCCATATTTAAAAAGGGAACAAAGTCTTTACCAAGTAACTATAGACCTGTTAGTTTAACTTCTATAGTTGGGAAGATACTGGAACGTTTAATAAAAGACCACGTGGATGAGTTCTTGCTGGAAACAAACTATTTATGCAGCAGACAGCATGGATTCATGAAAGACAGAAGTTGTCAGACAAACCTGATTTCCTTTTATGAAGAGGTAAGTAAAACCCTGGACAGAGGCGTAGCAGTGGACGTGGTATACTTGGATTTTGCAAAAGCGTTCGATACAGTTCCCCACACACGGCTCATGTGTAAGGTAAGGTCTACAGGATTAGATATATCGGTTTGTAAATGGATAGAAAACTGGCTGAAAGACAGAATTCAGAGAGTTGTGGTTAATGATTCATACTCTGAATGGTCCAAGGTTATCAGTGGTGTACCCCAAGGTTCGGTCCCTTACTTTTAATATCTTCATAAATGATATTGGGTCTGAGATCCAAAGTAACATTTCTGTTTTTGCAGATGACACCAAGCTATGCAGTGGAATAACGTCCTTGCAGGATGTCTCCAATTTACAAGCCGACCTCAATGCTCTGTCTAATTGGGCGACTAAGTGGCAGATGAGGTTTAATGTTGATAAATGTAAAGTTATGCACTTAGGGGCTAAGAATATGCATGCATCATACATGCTAGGGGGAGTACAACTGGGGGATCTGTAGTGAAGGATCTGGGGGTTTTAGTTGATCATAAGCTCAATAATGGCATGCAATGCCAAGCTGCGGTTTCCAAAGCGAGCAAAGTCCTTTCTTGTATTAAGAGAGGTATGGACTCCAGAGATAGAGATATCATTTTGCCCCTGTACAAATCATTAGTAAGACCTCATCTGGAATATGCAGTCCAGTTTTGGGCACCAGTTCTCAAAAAGGATATCGGAGAACTGGAGAAAGTGCAGAGAAGGGCAACTAAACTGATAAGAGGCATGGAGGAGCTCAGCTATGAGGAAAGATTAGAGGAACTGATTTTATTCACTCTTGGGAAGAGGAGAATAAGGGGGGGATATGATCAACATGTACAAATATATAAGAGGTCCATATAGTGAACTTGGTGTTGAGTTATTCACTTTAAGGTCAACACTGAGGACAAGGGGGCACTCTTTACGTCTGGAGGAAAAGAGATTTCACCTCCAAATACGGAAAGGTTTCTTCACAGTAAGAGCTGTGAAAATGTGGAACAGACTCCCTCCAGAGGTGGTTCTGGCCAGCTCAGTAGATTGCTTTAAGAGAGGCCTGGATTCTTTCCTAAATGCACATAATATAACGGAGTACTACGTTTTGTAGGTAAAGTTGATCCGGGGTAAATCCGATTGCCTCTCGGGGGATCAGGAAGGAATTTTTTCCCCTCCAGCAGCAAATTGGATCATCGCTCTGCTGTTTTTTTTTTGCCTTCCTCTGGATCAACTGTGGGTATGGAGTTGGGTGTATGGGATGTACTGTGTTTTATTTTGTTTGTTTATTTTTTTTATGGTTGAACTGGATGGACTTTTTCAACCTGACTAACTATGTAACTATGTAACTATGTATGGCTACCCTGAAGGTGTGTGCCCCACGAGAAGAAAACACAAGAAAATGGAGTCTTCCTCATAAACACCCCCTCCCAGCACGCACAGCGAGGAAAACTCCTCCTGATAGGCTGCTGGTAAAAGTATCCTAATCCTTGACTCCACTGCTGCCACCCATCGGCCTGGGGTATGATCAGCACCCCAGAAATGACAGAATGACCCACAGCACAGCCAAAGCTGAGACAGAGGCTTACATTTGAACCAATTAACATGGTCAAAGTTACTTAACTCTCTGACCCCCTCTAAATTTACACTAGCATCGGTTCTTGAAAGTAAATAAGGAAAACCCAGGGGTTCTGAAAGGTGAAACAAGCAATCATAGTA
Source organism: Rana kukunoris (assembly GCA_029574335.1). NCBI lineage: Eukaryota > Metazoa > Chordata > Amphibia > Anura > Ranidae > Rana > Rana kukunoris. Next base: position 22,720 of record JAJQKJ010000892.1, read on the forward strand.
TTTGATGTGAATATGAGCTGTGCATTCATCAAAACTTTGTACCAAGACAAGGCCTCTTCATACCCCCATACTTATGGCAGGCACAAAAGCATTAAAGGGACAAGAGCCTTCCCCTCAAGACAATAGTGGGGATAATCTCCCATAGATGTGTGTTCTGGAGTCCAGTGTCCCAAAAGGGAAAGTGATAAGCCTATGCCAGGCACTTTGATTTTATATTGAAGCTAATTATAGCTTAGTTTATAAAAAAAAAAAAAAAAAAAAAAAAAATCACCACACAGGTCATTACTTCCATTAAAGTGTACCTTTTCAGCAAATTTTTTACTATGAATGTGATTTGCTAGGGACATTGCTTACTATAAATGTGATGTGTCTCTTGTGCTGCTGGCTCCTGCTTTAGTTGAAATCTTCATTCTTTGATATGCTCTACCCCTGCTGCCACCCTCTCTGCCCCCCTTCTCCATTCACAGAAGCTATGCTATAGCTTCCATGAATGAAAAACAATCAATGAATAGAGGAAGAGTGGTTGATGGAAAAGTCACCTCCTCCCAGGGCCAATCCTAGGCCGGGTGCGCAGGGTGCTTTGCATCCAGGCGCCTGCAGAGGTGGGACACTGAAGTGCCACAGTTCTCCCCTCCTTCTGGCAGTGCTCAGGGGAGGAGCCACTCCTCTTCACAAAGGTTCTAGTTTTCAGTGGCTGCTGAGTGCTGATGGGCAGCAATGAATTCCTCACACTGGGAGTCTGGGATCCCGCACTGTCTCTACCAACTCCAGTTGGAATGCCTCCCCCTCTGATCTCTATCTCGGGCTGCAGAGAGAACCAAGGTGAGTCCCAGTGTTCAGTGTGCTGATGGATGGCATCCCCAGCATCCCTTTACACGTGCTCTGGGCTGCCCCTGCTCTAGATGTTTATGGCATTATAGATTACATAGGATACACAGCCCCTGTCCCTTCATTTGCCTCAGTAGTCCATCTACAGATGTGATGTATCATAAGATTTACTAAGAGCCCTTTCACACTGACAGTGGGGGGGGGGGGCGTCGGTGGCAAAGCGCCACTAGTTTTAGCTGCACTTTACCAAAGAAGCTACTTGCAGGGAAACTCACTATTTTTAAAGCAAAATCGCCTGAAATACACCTTCAGTGTGAAAGGGGTCTAATGGACCATCTCCTGTACTATTGTCTGCAGTCTCTGACCATCTCCTGTACTATGTCTGCAGTCTCTGACCATCTTGTGTGCTATGTCTGCAGTCTCTAATCATCTTCTATATCATGTCTGCAGTCTCTGACCATCTTCTATATCATGTCTGCAGTCTCTGATCATCTCGTGTACCATGTCTGCAGCCTCTGACCATCTACTGTACTATGTCTGCAGTCTCTGCTCATCTCCTGTACTATGTCTGCAGTCTCTGAATATCTCCTGTAATATGTCTGCATTCTCTGACCGTCTCCGGTATCATGTCTGCAGTCTCTGACCATCTCCTGTATCATGTCTGTAGAATGTCTGGGGGTCTAACAGACTCTCTAACAGAAGTCCTCTCTGTGTCCATCAGAGAGGCCTTTCTCCAGGTCCCAATAAAGTGCTTCTCTTCCTGTATTTTGTTTATTGTTAAGAGATCATGTAAGGATCCCAGGGTAATGAAGACTTTGTGGGGGAGCATTTCTGTGGTCGTTGCCAAAGAAACATTTCTAAAGTGGTGGAGTTAGTAAAATGACCACGCCCATGGGGAGGGGGCCAGAAATATTTGTGCACCCAGGCGCCTGTGACCCTAGTATCGGCCCTGCCTCCTCCTCTCATAGATACTTTTTCATCCATAGAAGCTTTAATACAGCTTTCCAAGACTGAAGGAGATGGACAGAAAGCGCAGGCATAGTGGGCACTCTTGATGAGTCCCTGTGACAAGTCCTTCAGCTCTATTAATCCCTGCACCAGTGGAAGTTATAGTGGTGGGGAGAGAGGAGGAATGGAGGAGAATGATTTCAACTAGGGCAGAAACCAGCAGCAGGAGGGAGACATCCAATTGTATGGATTTTTTATTTTATTTTGACTATATTTTTTATATTTTGTACTAGCTCAAAAAAAAAAAAAAAAAAGAAGAAAAATTTAATGTTGGACTGTATTATTATTTTATTTTCAGGTCATATGTTAACCCCTTCCCACCCAGCCCGGCATCCCTTTAACCACTTTTCCCCCGGACCATTTGTCAGCCTAAAGACCAGAGGTGTTTTTACAATTTGGAACTGCGCTGCTTTAACTGGTAATTGCACGGTCATGCAATGTTGCACCGAAACGAAACTTGCGTCCTTTTATTCCCACAAATAGAGCTTTCTTTTGATGGTATTTGATTGCCTCTGCGATTTTTATTTTTTGCGATATAAACGGAAAAAGACAGTAAATTTTGAAAAAAAATGATTTTTCTTATAACAAAAAGTAAAAAATATCGAATAAACTAAATTTTAGTCAAACATTCAGGCCAAAATGTATTCAGCCACATGTCTTTAGTAAAAAAAATCGCAATAAGCGTATATTTATTGGTTTTCGCAAAAGTTATAGCGTCTACAAACTAGGGTACATTTTCTGGAATTTACACAGCTTTTATTTTATGACTGCCTATCTAATTTCTTGAGGTGCCAAAATGGCAGGGCAGTACAAAACCCCCCCCAAATGACCCCATTTTGGAAAGTAGACACCCCAAGGAAATTGCTGAGGGGCATGTTGAGCCCACTGAATATTTTTTTTTTTTTGTACCAAGTGATTGAATAATGACCAAAAAAGAAAAATTACAAAAAGTTGTCACTAAATGATAAATTGCTCACACATACCATGGTTATATGTGGAATTGCACCCCAAAATACATTCTGCTGCTTCTCCTGAGTACGGGGATACCACATGTGTGGGACTTTTTGGGAGCCTAGCCACGTACGGGGTCCCAAAAACCAAGTACCGCCTTCAGCATTTCTAAGGGCGCAAATTTTTGATTTCACTTCTCACTACCTATGACAGTTTTGAAGGCCATAAAATGCACAAATAGCACAAACCCCCCCCCCCCCCCAAATGACCCAATTTTGGAAAGTAGACACCCCAGGCTATTTGCTGAGAGGCATTTTGAGTCCATGGAATATTCTATATTTTGCCACAAGTTGCGGGAATATGATTTTTTATTTTTTTTTGCACAAAGTAGTCACTAAATGATATATTTCTCACACATGCCATGGTTATATGTGGAATTGCACCCCAAAATACATTCTGCTGCTTCTCCTAAGTACGGGGATACCACATGTGTGGGACTTTTTGGGAGCCTAGCCGCGTACGGGACACCGAAAACCAATCACTGCCTTCAGGATTTCTAAGGGCATACATTTTTGATTTCACTCCTCACTACCTATCACTACCTATCACCGTTTTGAAGGCCATAAAATGCCAAGGTGGCACAAAACCCCCCCAAATGACCCTATTTTGGAAAGTAGACACCCCAAGCTATTTTCTGAGAGGTATGTTGAGTACATGGAATATTTTATATTTTGCCACCAGTTGCTGGAATATGACAAACTTTTTTTTTTTTTTGCACAAGGTTGCCACTAAATGATATATTGCTCACACATGCCATGGGCATATGTGGAATTACACCCCAAAATACATTCTACTGCTTCTCCTGAGTATGGGGATACCACATGTGTGGGACTTGTTGGGAGCCTAGCCGCTTACGGGACCCCAAAAACCAAGCACCGCTTTCAGGATTTCTAAGGGCGCAAATCTTTGATTTTACCCCTCACTGCCTATCACAGTTTCGGAGGCCATGGAATTCCCAGATGGCACTAAACCCCCCCAAATGACCCCATTTTGGAAAGTAGACACCCCAAGCTATTTGCTGAGAGGCATGGCGAGTATTTTACAGCGCTCATTTATTTTTGAAAATGAAGAAAGATTATTTTTTTTTTTTTTTCAATTTTTAAATCTTTGTGACAAAAAGCAAGAACTGCAAAATACTCACCATACCTCTCAGCAAATAGGTTGGGGTGTCTACTTTCCAAAATGGGGTCATTTGGGGGGGTTTTGTGCCATCTGGGCATTCCATGGCCTCCGAAACTGTGATAGGCAGTGAGGAGTGAAATCAAAACTTACACCCTTAGAAAGCCTTAAGGTGGTGATTGGTTTTGGGGTCCCGTACGCGGCTAGGCTCCCAAAAAGTCTCACACATGTGGTATCCCTGTACTCAGGAGAAGCAGCAGAATGTATTTTGGGGTGTAATTCCACATGTGCCCATGGCATGTTTGAGCAATATATCATTTAGTGGCAACTTTGTGCAAAAAAAAAAAAAAAAAAAAAAAAAAAGTTTGTCATATTCCAGCAACTGGTGGCAAAATATAAAATATTCCATGTACTCAACATACCTCTCAGAAAATAGCTTGGGGTGTCTACTTTCCAAAATGGGGTCATTTGGGGGGGTTTTGAACTGTCCTGGCATTTTATGCACAACATTTAGAAGCTTATGTCGCACATCACCTACTCTTCTAACCACTTGAAGACAAAGCCCTTTCTGACACTGTTTGTTTACATAAAAACATTTTTTTTTTTTTTTGCAAGAAAGTTAAGTTGAACTCCCAAACATTATATATTTTTTTAAAGCAAAGGCCCTACAGATTAAAATGGTGAGTGTTGAATTTTTTTTTTCCACGCAGTATTTGCGCAGCGATTTTTTTAAACGCATTTTTTTGGGAAAAAATACACTTTTTTTTATTTTAAAGCACTAAAACACACTATATTGCCCAAATATTTGATGAAATAAAAAAGATGATCTTAGGCCGAGTACACAGATACCAAACACGACATACTTTAAAATTTTGCACAAATGCGCAGTGGCGACAAACTACATACATTTTTAAAAGCCTTTAAAAGCCTCTACAGGTTACCACATTAGATTCACAGAGGAGGTCTACTGCTAAAATTACTGCCCTCGATCTGCCCTTCGCAGATGACTTTTTGGGAGCCTAGCCGCGTACGGGACACCGAAAACCAATCACTGCCTTCAGGATTTCTAAGGGCATACATTTTTGATTTCACTCCTCACTACCTATCACTACCTATCACCGTTTTGAAGGCCATAAAATGCCAAGGTGGCACAAAACCCCCCCAAATGACCCTATTTTGGAAAGTAGACACCCCAAGCTATTTTCTGAGAGGTATGTTGAGTACATGGAATATTTTATATTTTGCCACCAGTTGCTGGAATATGACAAACTTTTTTTTTTTTTGCACAAGGTTGCCACTAAATGATATATTGCTCACACATGCCATGGGCATATGTGGAATTACACCCCAAAATACATTCTACTGCTTCTCCTGAGTATGGGGATACCACATGTGTGGGACTTGTTGGGAGCCTAGCCGCTTACGGGACCCCAAAAACCAAGCACCGCTTTCAGGATTTCTAAGGGCGCAAATCTTTGATTTTACCCCTCACTGCCTATCACAGTTTCGGAGGCCATGAAATTCCCAGATGGCACTAAACCCCCCCCAAATGACCCCATTTTGGAAAGTAGACACCCCAAGCTATTTGCTGAGAGGCATGGCGAGTATTTTACAGCGCTCATTTATTTTTGAAAATGAAGAAAGATTTTTTTTTTTTTTTTTCAATTTTTAAATCTTTGTGACAAAAAGCAAGAACTGCAAAATACTCACCATACCTCTCAGCAAATAGGTTGGGGTGTCTACTTTCCAAAATGGGGTCATTTGGGGGGTTTTGTGCCATCTGGGCATTCCATGGCCTCCGAAACTGTGATAGGCAGTGAGGAGTGAAATCAAAACTTACACCCTTAGAAAGCCTTAAGGTGGTGATTGGTTTTGGGGTCCCGTACGCGGCTAGGCTCCCAAAAAGTCTCACACATGTGGTATCCCTGTACTCAGGAGAAGCAGCAGAATGTATTTTGGGGTGTAATTCCACATGTGCCCATGGCATGTTTGAGCAATATATCATTTAGTGGCAACTTTGTGCAAAAAAAAAAAAGAAAAAAAAAAAAGTTTGTCATATTCCAGCAACTGGTGGCAAAATATAAAATATTCCATGTACTCAACATACCTCTCAGAAAATAGCTTGGGGTGTCTACTTTCCAAAATGGGGTCATTTGGGGGGGTTTTGAACTGTCCTGGCATTTTATGCACAACATTTAGAAGCTTATGTCGCACATCACCTACTCTTCTAACCACTTGAAGACAAAGCCCTTTCTGACACTGTTTGTTTACATAAAAACATTTTTTTTTTTTTTGCAAGAAAGTTAAGTTGAACTCCCAAACATTATATATTTTTTTAAAGCAAAGGCCCTACAGATTAAAATGGTGAGTGTTGAATTTTTTTTTTCCACGCAGTATTTGCGCAGCGATTTTTTTAAACGCATTTTTTTGGGAAAAAATACACTTTTTTTTATTTTAAAGCACTAAAACACACTATATTGCCCAAATATTTGATGAAATAAAAAAGATGATCTTAGGCCGAGTACACAGATACCAAACACGACATACTTTAAAATTTCGCACAAATGCGCAGTGGCGACAAACTACATACATTTTTAAAAGCCTTTAAAAGCCTCTACAGGTTACCACATTAGATTCACAGAGGAGGTCTACTGCTAAAATTACTGCCCTCGATCTGCCCTTCGCAGCGATACCTCACATGCATGGTACAATTGCGGTTTACATACGACTCCAGACCGACGCTTGCGTTCGCCTTTGCGCAAGAGCAGGGGGGGACAGGGATGCTTTTTTTTTTTTTTTATTATTATTTATTTTGCTTTTTTTTTTTTTTTTTTAACTGTTCCTTACTTTTTTTTTTATAATTTTTATTGTTATCTTATGGCATGTAAATATCCCCTATGATAGCAATAGTTAGTGACAGGTACTCTTTTTGGAAAAAATTGGGGTCTATTGGACCCTAGATCTCTCCTCTGCCCTCAAAGCATCTGACCACACCAAGATCGGTGTGATAAAATGTTTTCTAACTTTCCCAATGGCGCGGTTTATATCCGGGGAGGGGACATTCCTTCCCACTGCTTGTAAAAGCAGTCTAGAGGCTAATTGGCCACTAGAATTGCTTTTAAATGAAAGCCGACCGCTGGCTGAAAAGAATGATACCAAGATGATACCTAAACTCGCAGGCATCATTCTAGTATAACCATTCAAAGTCCAGCAACATACCATACGTTGATGGTTCTTGTTGGACATGTATTGTAATCTTTTTTTTTTTCCATGCAGCCTGTTGGCTGAACGAAAAAAAAGATTGATCGGTGGGTATGCCCACCATTAGAATACCTCCCTTCATCCACCCACTTCTGATGGGCATACATGCACCAGTTATATATGCCGAAGCATGGGGGCATCCTCCCGCAAAAAAGTTATGCCGCTCACACATGTATGTACGCCGCATAAAAAGTTATGGCGCATACACACGGTCGGAATTTTCCACGGGCAAGCTTCCGACGGTATTTCGATCGTATGTACGTGGCATTAGGAGCATAATCGCTCCTCCGCCCCTAATGCCCCCATGCTTCGGCATATATGCTCTTTTTTTAACTGTGGTGGTGAAATCACCTCACACAGTGTTGGAGTCGCGGCTTTAAATATCGTGGGAGCTAACGCTGTTGCTGTCACGCTAAATAAATCCGCGATGCAACTGAATGGCGTACCTGCTAAGCAAATGATGGTTAACATTAAAACAAAGTAACATTACATTTTAACAGTAAGATCTTACCATACCATACCTGCAAAGCAAATACCAAAAAATAAAAAAACAGTAAAAAATTAATTAACGCAACCTGTGCCTAAAAAATATATATGCCGAAGCATGGGGGCATCCTCCCTCAAAAAAAGTTATCCCGCCTACACACGGTTGAACTTTTCCACGGGCAAGCTTCCGACGGAATTTCGATCATATGTATGCGGCATTAGGAGCAAAATCGCTCCTCCGCCCCTAATGCCCCCATGCTTCGGCATATATGCTCTTTTTTTTAACTGTGGGGGTGAAATGACCTCCTACAGTGTTGGAGTCGCGGCTTTATATATCGTGGGAGCAAACGCTGTTGCTGTCACGCTAAATAAATCCGCGATGCAACTGAATGGCGTACCTGCTAAGCAAATGATGGTTAACAATAAAACAAACATTACAGTATAACAAATGCGTGCGGACAAAACCCCTGTTTTTAACGCACATTGTTAGACAGGTTAATTGGTTGTTCTGCTAGCTGGTCGGTAAGTAGGCTTGGTTATTCCCTGGGCATTCCCCAGGTTCTTGTTGTTATCTGCTTTAGCCTTCCATTGCTACTTACTGTGATTGCCAGCCATAGATGGGGGCGGTGGATACGTTTTGTTTCACCTGTGGTGTTTATTTTGGTCCAGCAGTGCACCAACACCTTTGCAGCCATTGTGCTATATGCTGGGTGCTTGGTGTGCTTCTGTACCTTTAAGGAGGGGTGGCTCCCCTTCAGTCCACCTGCCCCTATCTATCCATTAAAATGCATGTGCCTCCATTGTGAGGACACTCACTGTTAGTGTTAGGACCACAGAATTATGGGGTGCCTTGGCGCGGCTCTGTGGCTCACGCATGCGTTTGCAAATGCGTGCGGACAAAACCCCTGTTTTTAACGCACATTGTTAGACAGGTTAATTGGTTGTTCTGCTAGCTGGTCGGTAAGTAGGCTTGGTTATTCCCTGGGCATTCCCCAGGTTCTTGTTGTTATCTGCTTTAGCCTTCCATTGCTACTTACTGTGATTGCCAGCCATAGATGGGGGCGGTGGATACGTTTTGTTTCACCTGTGGTGTTTATTTTGGTCCAGCAGTGCACCAACACCTTTGCAGCCATTGTGCTATATGCTGGGTGCTTGGTGTGCTTCTGTACCTTTAAGGAGGGGTGGCTCCCCTTCAGTCCACCTGCCCCTATCTATCCATTAAAATGCATGTGCCTCCATTGTGAGGACACTCACTGTTAGTGTTAGGACCACAGAATTATGGGGTGCCTTGGCGCGGCTCTGTGGCTCACGCATGCGTTTGCAAATGCGTGCGGACAAAACCCCTGTTTTTAACGCACATTGTTAGACAGGTTAATTGGTTGTTCTGCTAGCTGGTCGGTAAGTAGGCTTGGTTATTCCCTGGGCATTCCCCAGGTTCTTGTTGTTAGTATAACATACCATACCTGCAAAGCAAATACTATAAAAAATTGTAAAAATAGAGAGAATAGATATAGAACAATAGTGAGTGGACAGTAGAGAGTGAACATAAGAGAACAACAAAGAGAGGAGAAAAATACAACCACAACTATTTTTGGATTTTTTATTTTATATTTCTTTGTGTTTTTGTGTGAGTTTGATTTTTTTCCCACCTTTTTTCACTTTTATAAAAACTGTAAACTGAGCATTGCAGATTACGGTCTCTCAAAATGTGATGGCCATCACATCTTCCGAAACCCTGTGTTATTGTGCCTAGGACTGTGTGGTGCTGTACCCTACGCTAAAACTCAACTAGTGTGTGGTAGCGTTTGAAACATTCACCAATGCAGAGACCAGGTTGGTCAGGACAGGAGGGACAATAAAAGCGGGTGTCACCCCTAAATCCGAGTTAGCTGCAGACACGACATCTTTTTTGGCGGGTTTTTTGGGCAGGGGTACCAGAGAGGATAAAAGGAAAATGCCTCTCATACAGCCGGCTCACTGCATTTGCGTTGGGAAGGTGGGGCAAAGCACCGTCTGGAAACAGAAGGGCTTCGGCGATCTCTTCCTGGAATTTTAGGAAGGATCCAGTCTGTCCTGAAGCTCTGTATATCACATGAGCGTTCAGCAAAGCCAATTGAAACAAATAAACCGACACTTTTTTGTACCAGCGTTTGGTCTTACGGGTAATTAGGTACGGCGCCAACAACTGGTCATTGAGGTCCACCCCTCCCATGTTAAGGTTGTACTCGTGGATACAGAGGGGTTTCTTCACAACACCAGTCGCCGTAGGAATTTGGACTGCCGTGTCTGCGTGAAGCGAGGACAGAACGAAAACATTCCGTGAATCCCTTCACTTCACTGCTAACAAATTATTACACTGTAAGCAGGCTCTCTCCCCCCGACTAATACGGGATTCTACAAGCCGTTGGGGGAAGCCCCGGCGATTATGTCGCATGGTGCCAATTCCATAATCAAAAAGATGACTAAAAAGTGGCACGCTCGTGTAATAATTGTCCATGTACAAGTGATACCCCTTTCCGAATAAGGGTGACACCAATTCCCAGACTATCTTACCAGCGCTCCCTATGTAATCAGGGCAATTTTCCGGCTCTACGTGACTGTCTTTTCCCTCGTAAACCATAAAGCTAGATGTATAGCCTGTTGCCCTGTCACAGAGCTTATACATCTTGACCCCGTATCTGGCACGCTTGCTGGGAAGGTATTGTTTGAATGACAAGCGACCAGAAAACTTAATCAGGGACTCATCAACGCAGACAACTTGATGGGGATTATACAAGGCTGCAAACCGTTCGTTGAAGTGGTTTACGAGGGGCCGAATTTTGTAGAGCCGATCGAATTCAGGGTCTCCCCGAGGACGACAGAGTTGATTGTGAATAAAATGCATGAAGCGCAAGATCTGCTCGTATCGTGTCCTGGACATGGAGGCAGAGAAAATGGGCATATAGTGAATTGGGCGCGTGGACCAATACAACCGCAGTTCACTCTTTTTAGTAATGCCCATGAGGAGGGTAAGGCCCAGAAAGATCTTAAATTCGGAAACCGTAACTGGCTTCCAATCTCTGGCAAGGGACAGGTGGGGATTAGCGGCGATGAATTGACCAGCATACAAATTGCTTTGGTCCACAATAGATCTATAGAGATCTTCCGTGAAAAACAGTGAATAAAAATCCAGTGACGTAAAATCAACTGTTTCCACCTGAATTCCGGGTTGGCCAGTGAATGGGGGAAGTACGGGTGCTGCAGAAGTGGCGGGGACCCAATCAGGATTGGCGAAAGCAGCAGGAAGGGCACTATGGGCACGAGGGGCCTGTCTTTGTCGTCTTCTTCTTCTTGGTGGCAGCGGGACACTACTACTCGCCAGCTTGAACTGCACTTATGGGACTCGCCACGTCACCAAGTGTTACTGCAGTGCTGGATGTATGTCCAGGATGTACCAGGCCGCTGGTGCTTGCCAGATCACCAGAAGGAATAGCGGCGCTAGTACTACTCTGCCCCATACGAGAGCCCTGCGGTTCTTGCACCTCAGCAACAGCAGAAGATCGGGGTCTGGTACGCCTGACCCTAGCAGGGACCACTCCGTCGTCAGAGCTATCTGTGAGGGAGCCACTGTCGTCTACAGGTTCATATGAGCTAGAATTTGACAGATGCGTGACCTCCTCATCACTATCTGACAGGCTCATAAACAAGTAGGCCTCTTTTTTTTTTTTTTTTTTAATTCTTTATTTTTGTTTTTCAAGCAGATAGCCAACAACATTCGGCCAATTCATAAATCAAAAAGAGTTTGCACATGCAGTTACACACCATAACAATTCCTTACAATTATATCAGCCAAACTTATATCTCTAATCTGACAATCTACATTCCCGTGGGATTACACAAACAGCTACACAGTATATTGTTTTTTTACGGTAATCTCGACCTTGTTATTCTTAATAGGGTTGTCCAGATACTAGTATCGGCATCGGTATCGGGACCGATACCAAGTATTTGTGGGAGTACTTGTACTCGCCCAAATGCTCCCGATACCTAAATAGAATACTTTTTTTGTATTTATCAACATGTTCTGTGAAAATTCTTTGAGTTTTTTACTACTGCGTGACAAGCAAATAAAACATTTTTATTCATTTTTATTCTTTTATAATGTCTTAAGTTAGAGTTCTTCATATTTCTAAAGAAAATATCCTTAGTCTGTATTGTGGTTTGAAAACTGTCACATGACATTTAAAAAAAGTATCGGTATTCGGTATCGGCGAGTACATGAAAAAAAGTATCGGTACTTGTACTCAGTCCTAAAAAAGTGGTATCGGGACAACCCTAATTCTTAACCACCTGTCCGTTTTCCTGGTCGCATTTTTACCATCTATGACATTATTATGTATTCCCCTCTTCCCCCCTGAACATCCCTATCCTTACCACCCCTTCCCCCCCCCCCAAAAAAAAAAAAAAAAGGGAAATTCTCCCTTTGCTCCCCAGGTGTCCCCCCTCCCCCTCAGGACTCCTGCTCTCTATATTTTATATATGGGTTCCAAATATGTCTATACTTCTCCTCCTGTTCTCTTATTCCCATCGTTAGCTTCTCCATCAGCTGAATGTCCGTAACTCTGGTTAACCATTGTTGTTTAGTAGGCGTCTCTGAGCTTTTCCATAAGATTGGAATACAGGACCTTGCCGCTGTTAGGAGATGTCTAAGCAATGAGTTTCTGAATTTTACCGTTGAGATTGGGAGATCTAATAGTAGATACGTAGCGGGGGTTTACTCCTAATTCTACCTCTGTAATTTCTTTTACCATGCTCGTGATCATTTCCCAAAATTCTTTTATTTTTACGCACTGCCAAAAAATATGTAGTATTGTGCCCTCCTCGTCTCCACACCGTCAACACCGATCTGATACTTCTGGAAAACAGCGTTTTAGGATGGAGGGAGTTTTATACCATCTGGTTAGAGTCTTATAGCCCCCTTCCTGATATCTGGTGGCTAACGAGGCCTTATGTGTAAAGGTGAAGATTTTTGTTTTCTGGGTCTCCGAGAATTTCATCCCCAAATCTCTTTCCCAAGCTTGTATGTATGGTAAATCTTTGGGGGCTTCTAGATCTATCAAGAGACTATACATTAAGGACAGGCCATGTCTCAATGGGTTGCCCTCCAAACATCTTTTCTCAAACCCTGAGAGATCTCTAGATGAGTTCCCTTGTGGGGACAATGCTCTGATTGCTGCTCTCAGCTGGAGTCGTCTCAGTGGATCTAATCCACTTATAGGGTCACCTTCCAATTCTCCGCTATTCGCCCTTCGGTTGTTGATTTCAAAATGTATTAACCTGCTCTTTCCTGCACGTCTTAAGTTGTTGAAACATACGTCTGTAAGACCTAGTTGAAACCTCGGGTTTCCCAGCACTGGAATGAGTGGACTTGGATATTGTGACAGCTTCGTCTTATTAAACTTCCTTTTTGTAACTCGTAATGTAGCACCTATTGTGGGGTGATGTTTCACCTCTTGAGGGATATCTTTCTCTCGGATCCACACCAATCCCTCCAACGGAATCTTCGTAGTATTTTGTTCCATAAAAATCCAGGGTTTGGTCTTCTGGTGTTCGCACCATTCGACCACTCTTGCTAGGTGAGCTGCGTCATAGTACCCCAATGGGTCAGGAAGACCCACTCCTCCCTTGTTCTTTGGCAAGGACAGAATCTCAAGACGGATTCTCGCCGGTTTTCCTGCCCACACGAACCTGGTAAATCTAGCTCTTAGGTCCTTCAAAAACCCCAGAGGGATCCTTACAGGTAGGGTCTGCAATAAGTAAAGCAGTCTTGGCATAAGATTCATTTTTATAATATTGATTCTCCCAAACCATGTAAAGGTTTCCTTATCCCATCGTTGGAGGTCAGTTTTAAACTGCCTAACCAGGGGGGCAACATTTAAGTCAAAGATTCTATTTAATTTTCTTGGTATTTTTGTTCCCAAATATGATATATGGGAGTCTCTCCATTTGAACGGGAAATTTGCGGCTAGTTGATGTTGTATCTGTCTGTTTACTTCTACTCCCATCGCCTCTGATTTATTGTAATTCACTTTAAAATTAGATACAATTCCATAGTCCCTTATCTCCTTCAAAAGGGCTGGTAAAGACAACTCTGGGGCCGTTATTGAGAACAGGAGGTCGTCTGCAAATGCAGCAACTTTGTATTCCACTCCTTTAGACCAAAACCCTCTTATGTCTCTATTAGCTCGTATAGTTCTCAAAAACGGCTCCAGAGTGAGGATAAAGATTATAGGGGAAAGGGGACATTCTTGTCTCGTTCCATTCCGAATTGGGAAGGGATCCGAGATTGCCTCGTTTACCTTTACCCTCGCCGTAGGGCATGAGTATAGACTGGTTATCCAGTTCTGCATCCCTTCCCTTAATCCGATGTGTTGTAATGTAGTTCTCAAAAATCCCCAATCCACTCTATCAAACGCTTTTTCAGCGTCGGTTGAAATAAGTACCATTGGCTTTTGATGGAGTTGTGACATATAAATAGTGCTCAAGAGTCTCTGTGTGTTCTCTCTCCCTTCACGCCCCAGAGTAAAGCCCACCTGATATGGGTGTATATAGGGCAGTAGTCTATTGGCGATTATTTTGGCAAAAATCTTTAAGTCTACGTTAAGCAGGGAAATCGGTCGATAGCTAGGACATAGGGTGGGATCTTTTACCTTCCTTTGGGATAATCGCTATATGTGCTTCTAATGTTTCTCTGCGCATCGAGTGGCCCTCTTTTAATGAGTTAAAGGCCTCTAGAAATTGAGGCGCCAGTTTTTGAAAAAAAGTTTTGTAATATAATAGAGTATAACCATCTGGGCCGGGGGATTTACCTGACTTCATTTCCTTTATTGCTTCTAAAAGTTCCACTGCGTAATCGGCCCCTCCATGCTCACTGTAACTTCTTCTGGAATTGTGGGCATCCCTGAGTCTATGAGATATTTTTTTATTCTCTCTTCACTATTCTGACCTCTTATTGGTGTAGATTGACTCTCTAGATGATATAAGTCACTATAATATGCTTTAAATGCTTCCGCTATTAAGTGTGATGAATTAACCAACTTATCTCCTTGCGTTTTTATTTTTTCAATATGTTTTTTAGCCGTTGTCTCTCTCAGTGCATTCGCCAGCATCCTGCTTGGTTTGTTCCCGAATTCATAAAATGTTCTCCTGCATCTACTCAATTTGGCCTTTGCTTGTTCCGTAAGTAGTAAATTTAATTTGTCTCGGAGGGACATTAGTCTCTCTTCGACATCTGTTGATTGCGATATTTATGTTCATTTTTCTACTATTCGGATCTCCCCAAGCAGGTGATCCAGTTTTGCACTGATGGCCCTCTTTCGATGCGCCCAAGAGAGATAAGCAGCCCTCTTACATAGCACTTATGCGTTCCCATTTACATAATGGTGAAGTCCCGTCGTTTTTATTAATTTCAAAGAACCTCTCTATTTCCTGATCTATCTTGCTCTCGTAATTTATATCCTTGATTAATGATTCATTCATCCTCCAGATCCACTCCCTAGGGCCTGGTGTCCCCCAGTCAATAGTACAATTTACTGGTGCATGATCTGACAGTGTGAAGGAACCAATTGATGTCTGTCTTAAATTTAACAATACATTTTGGTCAAGGAATAGATAGTCGATTCTTGTATATGTTTTATGTTTTGATGAATAAAAGCTATAGTCTCTCTCGTGTGGATGCAAAGTCCTCCAGCTGTCTACTATCTGTAAGCTTTGTAAAATTCCCCTTGCCGTTATTAGTTTACGGTTGGAAATATTATAGGCCCCCCTAGAGGAGTCCATTGTTGGATCTAGGACCATATTCATATTTCCTCCCACTATTAACGTCCCCTCCCTATGCTGCATTATCGTTTCTGCAAATTTTTCCAGCCTAGAGACCGGGTCGTCATTGGGGAGATAGATATTTACTAGGGTTACCTTTTTATCATTAATTGTCCCCTTGACCATAAGAAATCGTCCCTCTTCATCCATGTTTACTCTTGATTCTTTCCACTTTATGTTCTTAGCCAGCAGTATAGCCACCCCATTTGCTTTTGATGACTGGGAAGCTCCCACATATACTACTGGAAATCTTTGACACTTCATCTTAGGTACCTTATCTTTTCTAAAAATGCGTTTCTTGGAGAAACACTATTTGTGCTTTTAGTCTCCCTAACTCCATTTTTAGTTTGGCTCTTTTTTCTGGGATATTTAGCCCTTTGATATTATAAGTGGTAAGATTAATTCTATCCATTTTAGTCATTTGGCTTTGTACGGTTTAAAGAGAGGAGAGAGGAGAAGAGAAAAAGAGAAAAAAAGCAAAAAAGAATCGTTGGGAGATGGGGGAGGGTCCGGGGAGGACCCCGCGGGGAGCAGAAGGAGAAAAAAATAATAATAATAATAAACCCCGTACCCTCGGATTCAGGTCCTCTGTCCAAGAGCCCGAGTATTAGATACACCCGCTACCGTAGACCCTTCGGATCTATATCCCCCTCACGGTAGTGGTGTTTCCGGGGACACGGCCCCCCCAAAAAAAAAAAAAAAAACACGCGCGTCTCCGACTTCCCTCCAATAGGAGGAGAGACGCCTTGGGGGTAAGGTATAGAGATACAGCGGGGAGTCATGCTTCTGTATGGGTGTGCATAACCCTTCTATTCTGCTACTCCCCCCTTTCATCCGCCCACCCCCCCCCCCCCAGGAGCGCGGAGCGCCGCGGAGAGACAAGGTTCCCCTCCACCTCTGCGTGCCCTTCCTAAGTACAACCCATTTTGCTCATGTTCTATGTCGCCCTATGTTATTTTGACAAGGCATGCAACATTCCGCATTACTTCTTTCACCCTTCATGAATCCCCTTCGCACCTTTGTAACATTACACATCATATTTGTCGGTTAAACCAAGTCCACTCCCTCCTAGATACAACTCATTCCACCCCTGTTCTATGTCAACCTCTATTATCTTTGACAAGGCATACAACCTTCGACATTACTCCTTTAACCCTTCAAAGACCCCCTTCACACTTTTATAACATTTATGTTTATCAATTAATAAAAAACAAAAACAAAAAAAAAAGAAAATTAATTACAAGAGGGTACTCCCTCCCCAAAGCCTCACTTGGGATTTCCAAATACCCCTATAAACCAGGTAGATCTTGCCCTATAAGCTCGGGGAAGCCCCTATTTTTGCAAAATATGCGGTCTTCCATAATAGCCTAAGACACTTAAAATAAATTATGATAATAATCATCATGAAAGCGGTTCCTGCTTCCCAACCTAGGCTGTCATATACTGCCCTTCGGTCTCCTCTCAGATCATGGCCCCTAGTGTCGACCCACCTCCCTCCAGGTTCTCCCTCGCCCCCAGACTCCCTCCTTCCCTCCTCCCCCCCAAACTCACTTCAATCTTGCCCCAATACCCCCCATGTCCCACCCCACCACCCTTATCCGCCTTTATCTGACTCCCCCCACACAAATCCACGGGAGAAGAAGAAAAAAAAATGTTTGTGTGACATGTGTCCTAAGTGTCCCTCCTAAAGAAGTGAGTGTTCTATAAACTCAAAAAAAAAGTTATTGATTGTGTGTACATGTGTGTATGTATGTGTACATGTGTGTATGTATGTGCATATATGAGTAAGTGATGGTTACTACTGTGTCATGCTGCGTGTGTTTACTTGAATAGTGTGTGTGCTGTGACAAAAAAAAAACGTAAAAAAATAAAAAAAAAAAAACCTCCCCCCCACTTAACCTTACCCCCCTCCCCTCCCTCCACCCACGGGAGATACCTATAAGGGAGATTGACTACACACAAGGGAAAAAGAAGAAAAGAAGAAAAAAAAGAGAAAATAAAAAAAATAAAAAATAAAGTATATAAAGACAAAAAAGGTTCAAACAGGGGCTTCATAACCCTACATGAATAACCATATTCTCTAGGGCACACTGCCCGTCTATACCTAAATCACACAGAAAAAAAAAAAAAAAAAACACAACATAGCAAGCCATCGAACCTATCCACACCAAAGTCCTGCCTTTCACTTAATGACAATGTCCATCGTTACTCAGGGAGGTAAAAAAGGAGGGAGATCCCACCAATACGTTCACCAAAAAAAAATCAGACAGGGTCACTCTGGATGGTGCATCTGCTTTTGATGGTTGTATCACCATTGTTATGGTGGCCCTCTCTGTATTTATAAGATTTCTGTAAAAAAAACAAAAAAAAGACTTTCAGGGTCTTTCCACTATGGATATATCCAGCCAATTAGGGGTTGTTATTGAGCCCAAGAACTCGAAAAATGCTGGGAGTTGTGAGGGATCCCTCAGATAAAAAGATCTTCCTTCTCTTTTCACGTTTAAAGCAAGAGGAAACCCCCATCGGTACGTAGCTCCATTGTTGCGAATATGATCCAATAAAGGTTTTAACATGCGCCGTCTAAGTTTCGTTTGCCAACACAGATCAGGGAAAATCTGTATGTCTGCGCCCTCCCATGCACCTCTTGAGCCCTTACCCCATGCTGCCCTCAGTATTTCCTCCTTCATTCTGTAGTGATGGACCCTACACAGCACATCTCGGGGGTGGTCTTGGTTATTTAAGTCTTGCCGAGGTGTTGTGGGGACTTTATGTACTCGATCCAACTCAAGCGGTGTGTCCGGGTCTCTTTTTAGAATATTGTTAAAAATAGTGGTGGTCACTTTTCTTAACTCCTGGCCCTCAAGGCCCTCAGGGACACCTTTAATGCAAAGATTATTTCTCCTGCTTCTATTTTCAGCCTCCTCAGCTTGTAGTTGCAATCTAATTATGTGCTGCTGTTGGGATATTAGTTTGTCTTCTAACATAGAAAGTCTGGTTGCTGTGGTGTTTTGTAGTTTTTCCAGGCCCTCCACTTTCTGATCAATTTCCCCCACTTTGGAGCGAACTTCCTCAATCTCGGCTCTAATTACACCTGTGACATTTAGTAAGCTTGTTTGTATGTCTTCTTTAGTTGGAAGAGCTTGAATCAGCCGCATAAGCTGCATCATGTCTTTTGGTGGCCTGAAAGAGTAATAATGTGGTGCATAGTTCCCTGCAGCAAGCAGTGCGCGTGGCTGAATTGTGAGTGTTCTGGATGGAATGCATGGGTCAGATATGTCCTGTGGAGAGAGCTATTGCTAGCAGGGGTGGGGGGAGTTAGATATGTGCTGGGGAGCAGTGGTGGCTGGGGCTCAAAAATGTTGGCAGTGTGAAAAAAACATAAATTGCAGCCTCACTGTGCCATCAGTTGCAGCCACTTTGTTTCATAAGATGTAGCCACTGTGCCCATCATATACAGCCTGTGCCCATAATATACAGCCTGTGTCCATCATATACAACCTGTGCCCATCATATGCAGCCTGTGCCCATCATATACAGAAGCCTGTGTCCATCATATACAGCAGCCTGTGCCCATCATATACAGCAGCCTGTGTCCATCATATACAGCAGCCTGTGTCCATCATATACAGCAGCCTGTGCCCATCATATACAGCAGCCTGTGCCCATCATATACAGCAGCCTGTGCCCATCATATACAGCAGCCTGTGCCCATCATATACAGCAGCCTGTGCCCATCATATACAGCAGCCTGTGCCCATCATATACAGCAGCCTGTGCCCATCATATACAGCCTGTGTCCATCAATGCTGCATGTGTCCATATGTGCTGGGGGGGGGGGGGCAGATACGTGCTGGGGGGGGGGGGGGGGGTTTATGAGAGAAGAGGGTCAGTGCAAGGGTGAGGGGTAGAAGGGGTAGGATATGTGCTGGGGTGTATTGGGAAGGGGAGAGATAGAGTTTGAAACAGTTGTCAGTTTTGAAGTCCAATCCACACTTCTAGCATGGTCTTCTCCCTGCCAAAGCCCCCCCCCCCCGTACATATCCTCCTAATCCCTCTATCACTACACATATATTCTACCATATCCTCCTTTCCAGCCGCTCTCTCCTCTCTCCCCTCCCCTGTCCCTCTACACAGCATAGATAAACTTTTTACAGACCTGAGATCAGCAGAGTCCCTGCTCCCCCCTCCTCCTCGTGTGTATACAGAGCAGAGAAGGAGGAGGAGGGGAGGAGCTTTAGCTAACAGTCTGCTCTGCTCTCTGAGGGAGACTTTAGATCCTACTCCCGGTGCGCGCAGTCCATGTGAATGATGTGTCCGGGTCTGGAGCAAATGAAAACCCGTACACATCATTCAAAAACCGGACTGTCCGGGGGAAAATCATACAGGTGGCAACCCTAGCTGGTAGGCTGTGCTCTATAAGGGAGTGTCTCCCTATCTCTCCCCGATCTCTCCGCTCCCCTGGGTCCGTCTGTGCAGGCTGAAGCTCTCCCCGTGTCACCGTCATATATCTTGTGATATATGAATGAGCGGGCTGGCCGGGCTGAATATTCGTTCCTCTGTTATAAAAAATAAACTAGCTAAACTGCGTCACCCGTGACACTTATACTGTGATCACTGGTGACAGGGGGTAATCAAGGGGTTAAACCTTTATTGGGGGGGTTAGGGGGGGTCCCTAGACTTATTAGGGTCTAAGGCTAATTACCCTAACAATTATTTTAGTCACTAATGACACTTGTACAGCGATCAAAAAAAAATCTGATTGCTGTACTGAGTGACACAGTGACAGGCAGTGAAAGGGTTAATTTGGGGGGTGATCGGGGGGTTAAATGTGTACCTATGTGACCTGGTGTTAGTGTAGTGTTGTGCAACTCACGTTTAGATGCTCTCTCCCTCTCGGTCAGGAACGGAAAGACCGACACGAGGGAGAGAGCAGCATTTCCCCTAGCAATGTTTACAAAACATTGGCAGGGGAAAACAACCATTGGCTGAGGGTGATCAGCAGGTCCAGGCCAGATTTTATTGGCCTGGACCTGATGAGTGATCGATTCTGTATCGAATCCGATCGTCGGGAACGGCGGGGGGGCGCGCGCGCCCCACAGCCGTTCATGTGTCGGACGTAGAGCTACGTGCTCCCGCGCAGCAGTGCCACCGCCCCGCAGTAATATGACGGCGGGCGGTCGGCAACTAGTTAACTGGGCTGTTATGCCCAGTGGGTGGGAAGGCCTACCCAATCAAGTAACTACTGTGATTTGCTGTTGCAGCAGTCACATGATCAGGAGCCAGTCCCTCCATCTCCCAATCAATCCTGGAGCTGCCTCTGATAGCTTGGTCACTGTGCTGGGAGCATGTAGAAAATGTGCACTTAGCACAGAAATCATGCCACCCATGGACGCATATGTGTGGTGTGTTGGCATTAAAGCCCAATGTTTTGCAACCACACATATGCATTATGTGGGCAGCAAGAAGCACAAAAGGAGCTTTATTTGGAATTTGAATGCACACTGCAATTTAGGATCACAATGTACATATTAAACATTAGTATATTATTTTCTACATAAGTTCAGGCATCACATTTCTTATTCATTGGCACACCTACTTTCTCATGCTATCTTGCGTGCCAACCTATCCCTCGTGTTTATTTCAAAACAGTAAGTCAGGGCTCAGAATACAATTAGGCAATTTGACATCATGCATTCCTTCTGGCATCCATGAGGTGGCAGCAGCCTCTTGAGAAGTAAAACCTAACTGACATTTAGTTTGAAAAGGCACTGTGTACCATAAACAACTGTCCGTTTTTAAAACTAAAAACTCATTTTCACATTTTTATAATTGTTTGTTGCATCTCTGTGCTGTAGATTTCCTTCAGCACCCATTCACCCTATTCCTCTCAACATGTATGCAAGGCATTTCTGAAGCCAGATTTACTGATGATGACTACAGCAAACTTGGCCTATATGCGTGTGTGTTACAATTGCCACTTGTAGTCTCAATTGAAAGCCTATGTGACAGGCTGACAATGTAAGAACACAGTTTGGAGACAGGGGGCCAGATTCTCTAAGAATTCCGGCGGCGTAGCGTAAGCCAGTTACACTACGCCACCGCATCGTACTAGAGCAAGTGCTTTATTCTCTAAGCACTTGCTCCGTAGGTTTCGCCTGGGTCGCATAAATCGCGCAGCGTAAACCCGCGCAATTCAAATGGGGCAGCTTGTATTTAAATTAAGCGCGCCCCTGCGTCAAATGAACTGCGCATGTGCCGACCGGGGAAAAAGCCCAGTGCGCATGCTCCAGCTCACGTCGGAAAGCGTAGTTGAAACCGACGTCAAAACGACGTGAGCGTCATTTACGCAACTCCCTATTCGCGAACGAGTTAGTAAAACGACGTAAGCGACGGAAAAAGCCAACGCTGACCCGACGCCATACTTAACATGGCATCCGACGGGACCCGACGGCATCCGACGGTACTTCGTAAGGTTACTCCACATAGAAGCTGGGGTAACCTTACACGAACAAAAACGGCGTACGCGACGACGGGGCGGCGTAAAAGCGATCGAGAATCGGCGTACTACCTCATTTGCATATGCAAATGCGAAAACAACGTAAAGGCCACCTAGTGGCCGGAGTTGTCATTACACCTACGATCCGCAAGTGTAATGGTTTTACACTTGTCGGATGTAGAAGCGTATCTATGCCAAAGTGATGCTAAGCATCACTCGCATAGATACGAGACAAAAAAAATGGTGATACGATGGGGTATCTGAGATAGTCCGTCGTAACGCCGCTGAGAATCTGGTCCAGGGACAGAGCATTAGCATCCTAAAACAGGATGTGTCTGATCAAGGACCTTTAAAGAGTTTGTAAAACCTTGTTTTTTTTTTTTTTAAATAACAAACATATCATGCGTACCTCCACTGTGCAGTTAGTTTTGCACAGAGTGGCCAAGATCATTGTCTTATGGGGGCCACCAACGGAGCTCACAGCTCCTCTCCACATGGCTGAACCACCTAGGAGAAGTGCTCTCCCCAGGGGTAACCGTGTGGGCGTGCTCCCGAGTCCAGCATTTATGTTCATAGACACAGAATGAATGGGATCATGCCGTTAGTGGCGGCTCCCAGACGCATGTGTGGGAGTGACATCATCGCGGCTCCGGCCAGTCACAGCGCTGGAGCTCCCTTAACCAGAAGTCACTCCGGGAGAGATGGCAGCGACGAAGGAGGTGAACGAGGACCGATGCGAGGGCTTCGATCTCAGGTAAGCCATAATGAGCTAGTATGCTATGCATACTAGCTCATTATGCCTTTGTCTTGTAGGGTGTATTTTTTTTTTTTTTTTTTTACGGAAGCTTTACTTCCTCTTCTTCTTTACTTTCCTCTTTTATTGTTCAGTGAAAATTAACAGACTTCCAGATAAAAACCTGTCTAAATAAAAAGTCCTTTCCTCCCTCCTTGCTTTGAGTGACAGGTTATTTACACATCTAGCTTGGACATGTTTATCATATGTTATGCTTATCATGATATGAGGTGATCCACAGTTCATTGTATATTACCAGGATGTGGATTTCTCACTTTTTATACTGTGGATCACCTCATATTATGATCCACTTTAAGGTAAAAAAAACACAAGGGTTTACAACCCCTTTAAGCTAGCGTCACAAATTAATATTTTCATAAAAGCTGTTTTAAAATATTGAAATGTACTTTAAAATTTATGTTAACAAGATTTGTTGTTTTTATTAAAATAATAAACATGTTATATGTGTAGCAGGTACTTCTCCAGACTTATCTAATCTATTAGGAGACAGCTGAACTCGCACAATTTAAAACCCGTGTTCAATGTGAACGAGGGCTTCCTGATGCTTTAAAAGCCGTTACATGTTACCAGTTTAGCATTACACATGAGGAATGAAGATAAAATGATACTCTAACGTTCACGACCTCACATGTGTGGTGAGATCACCGTTTACATATGCGTGTGGCACTTACGTATGCGTTCGCATTTAAGCTTAAGCATGGGGAAAGGGGGCACTTATTATTATTATTTAATTTTATTATTAAAATTATTTGCTTTATTCAAAACTTTTTTATATTTAGATTTTTTTACACTATCTCTTCAATATATTTTTTTCTTCAACTTTATTGCTTTCACGAGGATCAAACATTCCTTGTGAACATATGGACCGTGACAGGTCCTCTATATAGAAAGATCTGGGGTCTATAAGGCTACTTTCACACTGGGGCGGCTGAGCGTTGGCGCTAAAGCGCCGCTCGTTTTAGCATCGCTTTTTGGCCACTAGCAGGGCACTTTTAACCTCTGCTAGCGGCCGAATCATTTTTCAGACACTTTGGAACCACTGCCCATTCATTTTGCATAGGCAGGGCGTTTTGGGAGCGCTGAATACAGTGCTTTTAAACCACCCCAAAGATGCTGCTGGCAGGACTTTTACCAATGTTAAAAGTCACACTGAAATGAATGGGAGGAGTTTTTCAGGCGTTATTTAGAGGCTATTTCTTTTTTTTTTTTTTTTTTTTTTAAAGTGTATTTTTTGTGCGTGAACTCGAGAGAGAGGAGCCGGACTGAAGGAGTTGGCAGTAGGCAGACCCTCCCCCCGGAGGCAATCGCCATCCTTCTCCATGCCCCCGGTGGCAATGGCGGGTGTGAGGGGGGGCCTCCCACTCACCCCACCCTACCTGCTCCACTTGGGAGCCCGACTGGGGCCCAATGGGACCCCAACGGGGCAGAGGGACTCCCCCTATGAGGGAGTGAGGGGGCCTAGCCCACCCAGCCAGCCCCGTAGGTCCTTCGCCTCTCATTTTTAGGAGACCGCATGGCCAATGTGCGTGCGTGGTAAACCAATTTCGTGTGCGTGCAAGTGTGGTAGTTTTTGTGGGGGGGGGGGGCGTACTAAGCACAGGCGTACCTTGCATAGCACACCCACCGGGAGCCGGGCTGAGACCACCAAACTCAATTCACATGTAGCCGAGACCGGGATCCGAACCCTTGGCTACAGAGGTGAACGGCTTGTCAGCGCAGTGCCAATCACGTTGAGCCACCACAGCTCTAGAGGCTATTTCTAGCGCTTAAACATCGGAAAACTGCCTCAGTGTGAAGCCAGCCTGACCCCTTCCACGATTTGGGACTGCAAAGTAGCATGACAAGTAATTTCCCATGATTTCCAATGACAACCATTCATATTAGTACGACTTCAAGTCGTGCGGACTTCAAAGTAGTCCCTGCACTACTTTGATCTGATTTTGATGCCACTTACACAGGCGTTCCCTGAAATCGTGGCAAAATCGCGGGTGCACGCGCGATTTTACTGCAATTTTGCGGAATGACTGTGTAAGTAGCATAAAAATCAGACCAAAGTAGTGCAGGGACTACTTTGAAGTTGGAACGACTTGAAGTCGTACTAATATGAATAGTTGTCATTGGAAATCATGGGAAACGACTTGTCATGCTACTTTGTCATCACAAATCGTGGGACATGTCGTATAGGTGTGAAAGGGGCCTTAGAGAGATTCTGCACCCGCGATTTGGGTGAAAACACCCTAATGAATCTGTGTGTTGGGTTCAGTTTGGGGCAGGTCACCAATGAAAGTTGCTAGAGTACCCCAAATCTCAGTAGCTTCCTAGGGTGCCAGTGCTACATTACAAAGTTGGTAGGTATGCATTTAGGAAGCTGCACAGTCCTACCCACTTATCTGTGAAAACTTTTTTTTATTGGCTGTCCCATCACAGCATAAGCATTGGACAAATTTAGGGACTGGAATTTCTACTTCCTGCAAGTCCTCTTTCCTCTGTATAACAAATGAATGAATGCATTTGTAGCAAGGTCCCGGGCCTCCTTTGATCTAGTGAGAACTTCTAGGGCCAGGGATAGCTGATATCCTTCTGTATGTAGTGGGTTGTGAGGCATGGTGGGTGTATAGTTGTTAAAGGTATTGGGCACCAGACACTTCTTGGATGCAAAATAAAGTTTATTTCTCTTAACAAACCGTTTTGGGGGAGAGAGGGTTAGGGCCAGATCACCCTTCGGTAGTTGCAAGATTATTGGTAGACTCCAATAGGATGACAGCCATGCAGGGAAAGGCATCCAGCAAGATGCCACATTTGCATGTGTAGGAATGCCGTCTTCTATGGCAACAGTCTTTAACAGTTCCAAACACAAAACTAACTGATCCTTCACTTTCACTACAATCACTCCTTGTGGTTCTTCAGTACACAGAGCTCCACTAGACCCACTGATTCACTGCCACTGAATCCCTGAGCTCCTCCAATCTTCACGGTGGTATCTTACTCAAGCGTCACCCCCGCCTCTCTGTTGTGTCCCTAGCTTGGCACTCTAGATACCTCTCAAGTTTTACCCCGCTGGCCTGCTCGGTCCCTGGCTTGACACACAAGGCTGCTCTCCAGGGCTTGGACTGGGAGGGAATATTGGCACCGATGAACACAGAACAGAAATGGGAATTCTTCAAAAAGACTCTTTGGAACCTCACTGCAAAGTATGTTCCCATGGGCAATAAGTTTAAAAGGCTAAAGATAAAACCTATGTGGCTCACGGTCAAAGTTAAAAAAGCTATAAACAATAAGAAAATAGCTTTTAAAAAATATAAAAATGAAGGAACACTAGTGTCGTTTAAATGTTACAAAGAATATAATAGAATATGTAAAAAGGAAATCAAGGATGCAAAAATTCAAAATAAACGACAGATTGCAAAAGATAGTAGGACAAACCCCAAAAAATTCTTTAAATATATTAATAGTAAAAAGGTGAAGTCTGAGCATGTAGGCCCTTTACAAAATAATCTAGAGTGGGTGACTGAGAACATAGAGAAGGCAAATTTATTAAATGCTTTCTTCAGCTCTGTGTATACAATGGAGAATGGGGGAGCTCATGTCCATAATGGGGGTGGGAGTGACACAGCCCCAAATCCACAATGGCTCAAAAGTGATATGGTCCAGAAATATTTAGACAGAATAAAGGTGGATAAAGCACCTGGACCAGATGGCACCCACCCACGGATCCTAAAAGAATTGAGCTCTGAAATTTCAAAGCCACTGTATCTAATATTTAGGGACTCATTAATGACAGGAATAGTACCACTGGATTGGCGTAGAGCCAATGTGGTGCCCATATTTAAAAAGGGAACAAAGGGCCAGATTCACAAAGCACTTACTCCGGAGTATCACGAGTTAGGCATGCGTAAGTCTAAAAATGCACACGCTTATCTATGCACCGTATCCCCAAAACGATATACGCCTGAAATCCACATTTTTTAGACCGATGTAATTTGGATAGACCGACGCAGAGTGCGTGCAAAACTGCACTAGACACACCATTGATTTCCTATGCAAATATGCAAATGAGGGAGATACGCCGATCCACAAAAGTAAGTTTGTGCGGTGCAGTCTACACGATGTGCTTATCAGCTGCACGGCCGATCTAAAATTAGACCAAATAAAAGCAGGTTTAAAATTAGACAATCCGTCTACATGTCAGCAAAAGCAACACCGTTAGGGACGAGCTGAGCAGTCACACTTGCAGGACATTAATCTGTATGCCAACATGCCAGGGGCATCCTTGCTTATAGCTATACTACTGACTTTATATGAGCGCAGAAGGAGGAGGGCACGGAGGAGGGCAGGTATATCCGTGGGGTGAGCCCAATGGTAATAGGCCCCCCTTTTGGCTGGAATTAGGGTGCAATTGGAGAGATACCCTGTGTTAATAGGAGGGTAGATGTTGGTTCCTCAGCTTCCACTAATTTCAGTGAAATTGAGTAAAGGTGGATTAATTAGGTCAGGAGGCAGGCCTAAAGATTGCTAAAGTAAAATGATCCTATGCTGCTATAAGGATGCCAGTTGTGACCGATGCACCCTAAACCATATAAAACAAAGAAAAAAATGTGTCTCTAGAGTCTAATAGGTAGGAATCCCTACTAGTGTGGTTACTAGTGTAATCAACCACACTAGTAGGGATTCCTACCTATTAGACTCTAGACATCCTTATAGCAGCATAGGATCATTTTACTTTAGCAATCTTTGGGCCTGCTGGCCTGCACAGGCTCCTGACCTAACTATTCCACCTTTACTCAATTTCACTGAAATTGGTGGAAGCTGAGGAACCAACATCTACCCTCCTATTAACAAAGGGTATCTCTCCAATTGCACCCTAATTCCAGCCAAAAGGGGGGCCTATTACCATTGGGCTCACCCCACGGATATACCCGACAAAAGTACTAATTTAGCAGCGTCATTTCCCTTTCTACTATCCATATTTATATTAGCTCCCCACATGGGGATCCTACTGGGAGGCAACAGCTACTTTATTCAAGGTACTGGCAACACTCTATTTCCTTGCCAGTGGCTCTTTTCACCCTAATGGCTAAATATATATTTTATATACATTTTTTTCTGTTTAGTATATATTTTATAATAATTAATATAATAAATATATATTTTTATTTTTTTAACTAATATAAATTTACTAATTTTAATATTATTATAATTATCTTATTTAATATATATATATATACACTGACACGACACAAACCTCCAAACAGCAACAGACAACAGAATAAAAGCACCTTGCTTCAGGAAGGGAAAAAAATTGGATGTACTTTTGCAATGGAAGGGCATTTCTCTTGGTCTATTTAAGCACTGTGCATAGCTCACTAAGTCTGACAGCCTAGTTCCTATCTAACTGATTGCGCCGTGCCAAGTTTTGAGCATGCTCAGAGAGGTGCTGACCATAGTCTGCTTCATGTGCACATGCCCAGTCTGGCCGGCCCTTCATTTGCATGGGGTCACGGCTCATTTCAATGGAACACGCCCACGTCCTTCCCACTTTGAATTACACCGCCTTACGCCTCTGAATTTACATTGCACTGGTGCAAATTTGGCCGAAAATACTACGAGGATACAGTACTTGCGCCTCGAAATTAAGCCGGTCTAACTTAAAGGAGTTGCACTACGCCGGTCCAAAAATGCGCCGATGTACGTGAATCTGGCCCAAAGTCTTTACCAAGTAACTATAGACCTGTTAGTTTAACTTCTATAGTTGGGAAGATACTGGAACATTTAATAAAAGACCACATGGATGAGTTCTTGCTGGAAACAAAGGGCCAGATTCAGGAACAGTTAGGCTGGCGGATCCAGTGATCCGCCAGCCTAACTGTGACTTTGAGCCGGCGTTTCTGTTTTCTGTAACCAGAAAACAAGAAACGCCGGGTTGAAGCTCCGATGCGAGCAGCGTAACTGAGTTTCGCCATCGCATCGTTACTTCAACTTAAAAATGGCGCCGGGGGCGTTCCCGCCGATTTCCGCTCAAAAAATATGTTAATGAGCGGAAATCGGCAATTCACGATCGCATTCCGGCGCGACGCAGTGACGTTACGACGTTTCCGGACGGGATACGCGGCGCATAGTTATACCTACATGGGGTTGGAATATCCTATGTTAGGTATAGGCGTCGTCATCGCGTCGGAAAAAAAAAAAAAAACGTCGCTTGCGTAAAACGGTCATGAATGGGAATGTGACGTCATTGACGTTCATTCACAGATTTTGGAGCATGCGCACGGGGATGTTTTGACACTCGACGCATGCGCAGTACGTTGGCGGCGGGATCGCGCTTAGTTAGCATACTACACGCCCCGTACCCGCCCAATTTGAATTCCGCCGGCTCATTTGCGATGCGCTGCCGCAACTTTAGGAGCAAGTGCTTCGTGAATGACAGCACTTGCTCCTAAAATTTCTGCAGCGCAACGCAAATGAGAAGCGTTACTCCAGAGCAAAGATGCTCTGGACTACCTGAATCTGGAACAAACTATTTAAGTAGCAGACAGCATGGATTCATGAAAGACAGAAGTTGTCAGACAAACCTGATTTCCTTTTATGAAGAGGTAAGTAAAACCCTGGACAGAGGCGTGGCAGTGGACATGGTATACTTGGATTTTGCAAAAGCGTTCGATACAGTTCCACACACACGGCTCATGTGTAAGGTAAGGTCTACAGGATTGGATATATCAGTTTGTAAATGGATAGAAAAATGGCTGAAAGACAGAATTCAGAGAGTTGTGGTTAATGATTCTTACTCTGAATGGTCCAAGGTTATCAGGGGTGTACCCCAAGGTTCGGTGTTGGGTCCCTTACTTTTCATTATATTTATAAATGATATTGGGTCTGAGATCCAAAGTAACATTTCTGTCTTTGCAGATGACACCAAGCTATGCAGTGGAATAACGTCCTTGCAGGATGTCTCCAATTTACAAGCCGACCTCAATGCTCTGTCTAATTGGGCGACTATGTGGCAGATGAGGTTTAATGTTGATAAATGTAAAGTTATGCACTTGGGGGCTAAGAATATGCATGCATCATACATGCTCGGGGGAGTACAACTGGGGGGATCTGTAGTGGAGAAGGATCTGGGGGTTTTAGTTGATCATAAGCTCAATAATGGCATGCAATGCCAAGCTGCGGTTTCCAAAGCAAGCAAAGTCCTTTCTTGTATTAAGAGAGGTATGGACTCCAGAGATAGAGATATCATTTTGCCCCTGTACAAATCATTAGTAAGACCTCATCTGGAATATGCAGTCTAGTTTTGGGCACCAGTTCTCAAAAAGGATATCGGAGAACTGGAGAAAGTGCAGAGAAGGGCAACTGAACTGATAAGAGGCATGGAGGAGCTCAGCTATGAGGAAAGATTAGAAAAACTGAATTTATTCACTCTTGGAAAGAGGAGAATAAGGGGGGATATGATCAATATGTACAAATATATAAGAGGTCCATATAGTGAACTTGGTGTTGAGTTATTCACTTTAAGGGCAACGCTGAGGACAAGGGGGCACTCTTTACGTCTGGAGGAAAAGAGATTTCACCTCCAAATACGGAAAGGTTTCTTCACAGTAAGAGCTGTGAAAATGTGGAACAGACTCCCTCCAGAGGTGGTTCTGGCCAGCTCAGTAGATTGCTTTAAGAAGGGCCTGGATTCTTTCCTAAATACACATATTATAACCGAGTACTACGTTTTGTAGGTAAAGTTGATCCGGGGTAAATCCGATTGCCTCTCGGGGGATCAGGAAGGAATTTTTTCCCCTTCGGTAGCAAATTGGATCATGCTCTGCTGTTTTTTTTTGCCTTCCTCTGGATCAACTGTGGGTATGGAGTTGGGTGTATGGGATGTACTGTGTTTTATTTTGTTTGTTTATTTTTTTTATGGTTGAACTGGATGGACTTGTGTCTTTTTTCAACCTGACTAACTATGTAACTAACTATGTAACTATGCAAGCGTCACCTCTGCTGGCTAGGTCCCTGGCTTGATTCCCATTGAAGTTTCTAGATTCTTCAGCATCCCCGATTGGTGAGAATACTGCTCTGGTACTTGCTTCAGTTACTCACTGTGGTCCCTGGTAATAAGGCGCATAGTCCCTTAACAGCGACATCTTCTCCTCTACCTCCGACCACGTCAGGTTCTCCGGCCGACAGAACCGTCACTGGTTGGACTGCAAGCTGCAATCCCAACCCTGGACTGCTCTCTTGCTTCTGGATAGGCCCTCAGACAGCCTAGCAGCCAAATGTGCCTGGGATAGGCCCCATTTCCGGCCTGGCAACCTGGGCAATACAACACACGTCCACCCAGACAACTGTCCAGTTGGCACAAACCATAGATCACCTAACCTCACCCGAATATATAGGCTCTCCCAGCAGAGCCAAGGGATTCAAGAAAACCTCTGCCCATTGGCTGAGATACTCCATATACCCATAACCTGACCTTGCGTTACCCTTCTCGTATCTAGTACCACCAAGTACCTGGCCACTGAGTGATAGAAGAGAAAAGTGCAACCAGGCCAAACTTAGGGAGAAATCAATAGATCTCTAGCAATCAAGCAGGACAACTACTCCTGGCAAGTAAATTTGTGAGGAGCAACCCTGCCTAAACTCCAAGGTAGTGATGGACGAACATCTGACGGCACAGTTCGCAAACGCTAACCGCAAACTTTCGGAAATGTCTGCGAACCCCAAGTTTGCGGCGGGCCCCATTGACTTTAATGGCAGGTGAATATTAAAAACCTGCAGGTCATATTTGCAGTCACAAAATACTTACTAGCTGTGCACAAATAGTCCAACAACATGGACACTGACCTACCAGAAGCATTAAGTGAAAAAACGGATACATAAGTAAGTGCCGGCCATTACAGGCCCCAAAAATTAGCCGACAGGCGTTCACCTGACAGCAAACAATTTTGTATTCTGTGGCTGGAGGTACATTAAGCTATTCACCGGATACAGAAGTAAGTGCCTGTCAGTACAGACACTAACAATTAGCCCACAGGCGTTCACCTGACAGCAAACAACTTTGTATTCTGTGGCTGGTGGTACATTAGGCATTCACCAGATACAGAAGTAAGTGTCGGCCATTACAGGCCCAAAAAATTAGCCCACGGCCACAGGCGTTCACCTGACAGCAAACAACTTTGTATTCTTTTTAAAAGCGGAGAGTTTAGTGGGACTTTATATGAGGAAATTACACAGTCCATTACCTCCATCCCTGTTATTTGTTTAAAGGAAGAGCAAAGGAGAGCGGGACTTTAAATGAGGTGTGTGCGGGAAAAGCTTGAAATGGTAAAGGATGATTAAAGTAGATTATGATCATTTAATACTTTCATATAATGTATCGTACATAACTATATTACATTATTGAAGAAAATCATAATTATACAGTATTAAATACTTTTATAGATAGATAGTCCCATTTGTTGTTTCTGGCTATGGGTGTTGTCTTGTCCCTGCCCCCTGCTGGCTTTGCTCATGTACGGGTGCTGTGACGCGCACTGTTCGCCGCACATGGAGCTTGTCTCCTTGCGGCGTCTATGGCAACTACGAGAAGTGTGGGTAATTATTGGCGCCAAACCACCGGGAGGCTCACGTGCGTAACGTAGGCGGGGGGTTTTTTCGGACAGCACCTATATATGGGGGGCGCTGCCTTTGGGCGTTTCAGGCATTCGGCGCATTGCACTTCATAGCATACACGCATCATTATTGACTCTACAGGTAACTTTTTCCTCATATTCCACATTATTTTTCTTCACTGACACGCACTCAGCTTTACACCAATTCCTTCCTTCTTTTTTTCTTTTCCTTTTAAACACTAAGGCCCGGATTCACAAATCACTTACGCCGACGTATCTCCTGATACGCGATGCGTAAGTACAAATATGCGCCGTCGTATCTGTGCACCGTACCCAAAAACTTAGATACGCCTAAAAACAGACTTCATCCCATCAACGTAACTTGCCTACGCCGGTGTAGAGTGGGCACATATTTACGCTGGACGCATGTGGCTTTCCCATTGATTTTCTATTCAAATATGTAAATGAGGGAGATACGCCGATTCACGAACGTAATTGCGCCCGGCACATGATTTAAGCGGTTTGCATAAGTTTTACGTTCGACATAAAGTTATTCCCCATAGATGAGGCACAACCCATGCAAAGGTATGGACAAGGGAACATAAGCCTACATATTGTACGTTGGACAGTGTAGATTACATTCACGGCGTACATGGTGATCCTGGCCGGCCCATCATTTGCATGGGGTCACGCTTCATTAACATGGATCACGCCCACTTCCAGCCCACTTCCACCTACTTCTACTTGCGCCGGCTTACGCCAATGAAATATACACTACGCCGGCGCAGAGTGGGAGCATTTGCTTTGTGAGTTCCATGCTTGCCTCTCCGGGCTGTGCCAGCGTAGCGTAAAAGAGATACGCTACGGCGGCATAAATATGCGCCAATGTATGTGAATCCGGGCCTAATTGTGCAGCAATTTGCACTTCACTTTCTTCTCACCTGCAGTCATTATCTTGACCCAAGTCCATATATTACTTCCTGCCTGATGCTATTTCAGGCATTCGGCTCATTGCATTCACAGCATACACGCATCATTATTGACTCTACAGGTAACTTTTTTTTTTTTCCTCACTTTCCACATTAGTTTTTCTCACTTTACACTATTTCCTTCTCCTTTCATGCACCTGTTACCCTTTTTCTCTCTCTTTCTTCCTTTTTTCTTTTTTTTTCATTCAAGTTTAAGTTTATTTTCAAAATATAGACGTTACATTTGATATAACATAAAAATTCATTATATTGCATTACACAATGTCATATTTAGCAGTATACTCTTTCTAATAACACCGTGGTCTAAATCAAAGAATCATTCATTAGCCAGAGATAAAGAATACAACAAAAAATCACAAGTTTCTGTAAATCAACCTAACTGAAATTGAATAGTTACTCGTACTTTCCCATCCCCAGTCATCCCTTTTACTCTTGTTTAAAGTCACAATAACTCACATTATGAATCACAACAAAAGTTATATCTCTCAAATCTATGAATATGGTAAATTCTTAAACTAACCTCCATCTTTCCCTACACCATATCTGCGTTAAGTAGTTTCAAGGGATGCAGAGCACCCCAGTCATCCATTCTTCTCCCCAATTCTAAAACTATCTCTTATGGCAGATTAGATGGGAAAAAATGAATGAAAAAGGTAAATGAAAAAATAAACAGAAACTGTGTTATTCCCATACTTTCGATCCAGGGAAAGAACATTTAGGTAACATAAAATATTTTCAAACAATTAATTTTTAAATATATTCGAGGAATTGACTACTTCTCCAATATTCTCTCCCTAGATTCCAGGAGTCAAAAAAACTTCTATCAGAAATTTCAATATACCTATACCGACTTAAGAATGTATCCATATGGATAAAACCAAACTATATATGAAATAGAAAAGAACCAAAATATAAATAACACTTTCATATAAAAAAAGTTCCTTGTGTTATTTATATAATAGAAAAAATTAAAGAAACCAAAAGAAAAAAAGATCGAAAAAAGAGAAAGAGAATGGATGAAAAAGAAAAAGAGTAAGGAAAGAAAAAGGAGGTGGGGACGAAAGAGTAAAGAGAAAGAAGGATTGACAGCCTACCTGCCAAATTTATACAGCCATAAGTAGCGAATTGTGTTTCCATATTTATATGGTATTTGAGATTCCTAAGTACTTTAACCATGGTTCCCAAAATCTCATTAAACTGATTATCCTTATCTAACAGTAAGCCAATACTTTTTTCTTGTTCCATTATCCATGTGACTTTCCTTTTCATATATAATATCGAGACTGTCTGTTTTTTCCAAGCAGCTGCTATAGAAATTCTGGCTCCTATTAGGATAAATAATATTAGTCTTCTGGTAAACTTATGAGCCTGTGGTATAAGTCCATTCAGCAAAGCAATTGCTGGAGACTGATGTATATTACAACCTGTGATTCGTCTTATAATATGAAATACTTTATTTCAGAATCCACGTATCTTTGGGCAGTCCCATCATGTATAATTCATAGAACCAACCCCTTGACACCCTCTAAAGCATAGAGGTGACAAAGAAGGATAAATAGTGGCCAGTTTCAAGGGTACCAGATACCATCTAGTAAATATCTTCAAATTAGCCTCTATAAGTGAAACATTAGTAATGCCCTTCATGGATCTATCAAAATTAGAATACCAATCTTTCAAGTCCCAATCAACCTGAAGATCCCTCTCCCAAGCTATCATATGAGGTAATTTGTTATCATTATCAGCAAGTGATTTATATATTACAGAAATTCCTCCCCAAGACCTGGTCACATCTATTTTCATATATATATATATATATATATATATATATATATATAGAGAGAGAGAGAGAGAGAGAGAGAGAGAGAGAGAGAGAGAGAGAGAGAGAGAGAGAGAGAGAGAGAGAGAGAGAGAGAGAGAGAGAGAGAGAGAGAGAGATCCTGTTACAACCTTATCTAACCAAAGTTTTTGAGTAAAGTCATACATTTGAGAAAACCCTGACTTTTCAGAGGGTGGAAGATCTAGATTATTAAAAAAATATTTTTCGGAAAGGGGACCTGAACGTGAGAAAAAACATCCAATGCGGTACACCCCCTTGTCACGCCACCATTTAAAGGATTGCCCATCTACCCTAGAAGCAAAAGCAGGGTCCTTGAATAAATCGGCTAATGGGTGACCTTTGGAGATCAGGGAAGGATTATTTCTAAGCGAGTCCCACAGAACCATAGTTTGAGACAGAGTCAGTGACATAATAGGAGGTCTACTTCTAGGAGTGGCCCACAGTAAATTTTCCAACGAATTTGTGGGCGTTGCTCTTCCAAACTGACCCAATCAGGTCAATCCCCTTGGATCTATATATCTGGCAGTTGAGCTAATCTAGCAGCCTTGTAATACCACAATAGGTTCGGAAGACCAAGACCACCCTGCTCAGGTAGATTAAAAATACAGCGTGAAGAAACACGTGGGTTCTTTTTATTCCAAACAAATTTGGTTATTCTACTCTGAAAAGTTTTCAAATGGTTTCTTTTTATCGGTATTGGGAGTGAACGAAATAGGTATAAAATCCTGGGCAAGAGAGTCATCTTAATGGAACTTAGCCTACCCATCCAACCTATATTTTGTGAGCCCTACTCACCTAGATCAGATTCAAGTTTCTTATACATGGGAGGGTAGTTGGCCTGATAAAGACCTTCACATTTCGAGGTTAGATTAATACCTAAATATTTAATGGACGATTTGTTCCAACAAAAATTATATTTTTTTTGAATGAGGGATACCATAGATTTAGAGTGAGTGATACATTAAGGGCCATAGATTTGGCTTTATTGACTTTAAAGCGGAGTTCCAACCACAATTAGCATTTTTTAAATGTATGTCCTTTCATCATGCGTTTTTATACTATAAATCCAGTCACTTACTATTTCACAATCCGGCGCCTCTCCGCATAGTTATTCAAAAAATAGTTTATAAAACTATGTCCACACCGTTCTCATTTTGCTTGTGGGCATTGTGAAGCCAACAAGCACTTACTTCCTGGAAGTCTTGGATGGGGAGTGATAATTGGACAGCGCACTGCATCCTGGGAAATTATGACACGCATTTCCCAGGAGCATTAGAGGGAGATGATGTCAGAATCCTAGGTGATTTCAAAGGCAGATTTCATGGGACAGCATAGCAACAGGCATTTCCAGATGAGTAAAAAAAAAATATGTTTTTTTTTCCTTTTCCTTTTTTAGGTCTAATGAGCACAATAATGAAAAAAATTGGGATGTAAAGTCCACTTTAACCACTTCAGACCCGCCCCACCGTCAAATGACGTCATGTTTTTAACCTCCCTGGCGTTATGATTCTGTCTGGAATTTTGTACCAAAAGCGTTGCAATTGTTTTGCAAGGAAATGTGGTGTTATGTATTATAGGCCTGCAATTCTTAGTAAGTACTTACTTAAATCTATCTAAACAAGAGTCTAATAGGCATCCCGGGTATGATTTTTTTTATTAAAAATTATAATATAATAAATAATTATAAAAAATTATAACAAATAATAATATAATTATAGTAAAAATTATTCAATAATGTAATCAAATCAAAATCACTGAAATTTGCTCAGTTGCAGAATTTTTGCTGTCATTATTTATTTTTTTTATGACGAATTTCCCCACAAATCGCTATCGCTAAATTCTGCAAGTGATTATAATTTATTATCGCTGTTTTTTAGCCGCTCTAAAACAATTTTTGCCATAAAGGGACACTTTTGGTTGCTATGGGCAATCTACAGTTTGCAGGGAGAAAGAAAAGTTTTTATTATATAAAAGGACATGTAGGGCACTGGGCAGACCACTAGGGACATGGGGGGGTGTGTATTTTTTACATACAGTACTGTAATCTATAAGATTACATTGTACTGTATGTATAGTGTTTGTTTCCATTTTTGAATTTGGCGCCGTTCTCCGTCCCCGTGCGTCGTAACGTCGCAGGGAACGGAGCTCGGCGGCACACGGGGACGCTGTGTGAATCGAGCGAGCACCCGCTCGCTCACACAGCGGGGATGCATCGCTGGATCCACGGAGAAGGTAAGTAAACTGTCTCTGGATTCTGGCGAGCCCGTGTCTGACACGGGATCAACAATAGTAGCAGCAAATTTTTACCCCGTGTCAGACACGGGAAAAACGCCAGGGAGGTTAAAGATGGATATCTCGGTAACGGCAGCAGCTGCTGCCACAACCGAGATATCCATCTCTTCATGGGGCGGATCTGTACACGATAACGGCGGTCTCTGTGGCGGATTCGCCGCGAGATCGCCGTTAACGGTGGCGGGAGGTAGCGGCGAAGG
Organism: Rana kukunoris; assembly: GCA_029574335.1. Taxonomy (NCBI): domain Eukaryota; kingdom Metazoa; phylum Chordata; class Amphibia; order Anura; family Ranidae; genus Rana; species Rana kukunoris. The sequence continues at coordinate 60,514 of JAJQKJ010000892.1, forward strand.
CGATCGGGTCCGTTCAGCTCCTCAGCGGGGATGTGACTGAGGGAAAAATTTCCCTCATCCGTCCCCAGAGCTCTGCTGGGCGGAAGTGACGTCAAAACGTCAGTCCCGCCCAGCGTCTTAAAGAAAAATTTTTTTTTCCTGTCATTTGAAAAATGACAGTTGAATTTTTTTTTCTTTTTTTGCATTTTAGTCTAAATATGAGATCTGAGGTATTTTTGACCCCAGATCTCATATTTAAGAGGACCTGTCATGCTTTTTTCTATTACAAGCGATGTTTACATTCCTTGTAATAGGAATAAAAGTGATCAATTTTTTTTTTAATTTCAGTGTAAAATTAGCAGCAGGAGCACACACGGCGCACGACTCCCTAGCAGTAGGGCGTGTATGCTTTGGCTCCAGGCAGGTCAGGCAGGCAGGCATCAGCTCTCTGTCCCAGCCCAGCCCAGCCCAGCCTCACTGCAGCACTCCCAGAAGCAGCAACCCTCCTCTCCCCCTGACACTCTCAGTCCAAGGTAAGCCCTCACCTGGTTAGCCTGGACTACCCCCTGGGACTGGATACGGCCGTCCTTCTCAGGATAGCCGTGGCTCTCCAAGTCCCGGGGAGCAAACGACCGGACGACCGGAACCCCCCCGGCATCCCACACTCCATCCATCCATCCCGCCGCTCTCCTCACCCCCCCCCCCGAGACCCCCCGCTCTCCACCTCACCACCGCAACCCTCGGGGCTCTCAGACAGCCCCAGAACCGGGATCGCGGCCACAACTGCGGGAGGGAATCCCAGGAAAGTCCACGGCTTCGTCCGCGGCCTAGCAGGGCGCCCCTCCCGCACGCCAAAGTATAATACATAAAAGATAAAAGGGAATCTTCTCCCATCCTCGGGCCCCCCCGAGGCCCCCCCCCTACAGGCCCTTTTTTCTCCCCCCGCGGCCACCTCCTGTACTTTAGCTCCCGGCTCGGGCCTAGTCCCGGTCGGCGGCCATCTTGGTACACCACAGCACTACAATACACCACCCACACCCTCCCAGGCATAGGCCTTTTTTAATCTAAAAACGAACGCCCCTCTCTTCATAAATTGTTCCTAGGTTTCGACCGATCGCCTATTGGGATCAGGAAGGAATTTTTTCCCCAGGTAAGGCAGATTGGCACAGCACGCCTGGGGTTTTTCGCCTTCCTCTGGAACAATTGCAAAAAAAGGGAGGACATAGAGAAGTGACAGGCTCGCTTCGCTATTCCTCCTCCCCAGCATCGCCAAAACCCCCCCTATAATCTCCATACTTCCCGTTTTTTTTTTTTGCAACTATGGGTTATCTGAAATACTCTGCAGAAACCATCTGGGAATTAAAACTATTCGCCTCACCACTCCCAACGGTCACCAATAATCCCCAGCAGCAGAGACCACGGACCACTAGCAGCAGCGTGCAGTCTTCAAGAAAATGGCTGCCGGCAGAGACATTGTCTCTGCCCAGCCGTGGACCTCTAGCGGCGGCGACGGCAGTCTTCAAGAAAATGGCGGCCGGCGGAGACATTGTCTCTGCCCGGCCGCCAACCTCTAGCGGCGGATGCCAGCGATGCAAAAAAAATCGGGGGCCAGAGTCATTTGAGGATAAGAGAGATCCCCCCTGCTGACGGGGGCCGCTGCGCGGGCCACATGACAAGGCCTGGCGGGCCGGATTCGGCCTGCGGGCCTTGTGTTTGCCACCCCTGGTCTAGACTTATCTAGTCCAGAATCAAAGGCCAAATTGGAGTCTTCTCCCATAACTATGATACCTTCCATAAAAGGTTGGAGAGTCTCTAACATATGGTAAAATTATTTTTTCTGTCCCCTATTAGGAGCATAGTAGGAAACAAAAGTATATAGTATTCCATCCAAGGAGCCCTTGACCAGAATGAACCTGCCTTCTGGGTCAACATACTTCTTAGTCAACTCAAAATTGCAGTGTTTGGAGAATAAAATAGCCACTCCCTTAGTCTTATTTTCTGCCTTGGATAAATAAAACGTTGGAAAATGTGCATGTAAAAACTAAGGGGTGTACCGCTTTGGGAAGTTGGTTTCCTGCAGAAATACTACATCAATGTGGAGGGACTTGTAGAATTGTAGGACTTTTCTTCTTTTGATCGGAGAATTCAACCCCTGTGTGAAACAACACGAAGGGGAGAGGGAGAATTAGCTATACCAGCCATGGATCAGGATATTAACCACTTAAGGACCGCCGCATGTACATTTACGTCGGCAGAATGGCACGACAGGCACATCGACGTATATATACGTTGGTGCCTTGGGGGGGATCGGGGGTCCGATCCCCCCCCCCATACATGCGGCGGTCCGCGCGGCTGTAGGAGCGATCCGACAAGAGGGGGCGGCTATTCGTTTTTGTCCGCCCCCTCCGGATCGCTCTCAGCCAATGCGCACGCTCCCCCTGCAGTGCACTTCCACCTCCTGTGTAAACACAGGAAGGAGGAAGCGACGTGACCTCTCCCTCAGCGGTTTTTTCAACCACCGCTGAGGAGAGATCACAACACAAGTAAGTGTGCACCAACACTACACTACACTACACTTCACATAAACACATTTAACCCCCGCGATCGCCCCCCCCCTCCCCCTGTCACAGTGTCACCGAATGCAGTAATCATACATGTATGATTACTGTATTTAGTGTCAGTGTGACAGGCAGTGTAAAAGTCAGTTAGTGTTAGGTTCAGGGTAGCCCTGTACCCCCCCCCTAATAAAGTTTTAACCCCTTGAACACTGCCCTAGTTAACCCTTTCACTCCCTATTGCCAGCGTCACTAAGCAATCATTTTTCTGATCGCTGTATTAGTGTTGCTGTTCCTGCTAGGTAGCTAATTTTTTTTTATTGTGATTTTTTTTTTACTAAAGACATGTGGCTAAATAAATTTTGGCCTAAATGTTTGACTAAAATTTAGTTTATTGATTTTTCTTATAACAAAAAGTAAAAAATATTGTTTTTTTTTCAAAAAAATCGCTCTATTTTTGTATATAGCGCAAAAAATAAAAATTGCAGAGGCGATCAAATACCACCAAAACAAAGCTCTATTTGTGGGAAGAAAAGGACGCAAATTTTGTTTGGGAGCCACGTCGCACGACCGCGCAATTGTCTGTTAAAGCGACGCAGTGCCGAATCGCAAAAACCCCTTTGGTCATTTGGCAGCATATTGGTCCGGGTTTTAAGTGGCTGAGCAACATGCCCATCTGGATTTTGGCGGTTCTCGGACCTATATCATACCAAAAATAGACAGTGAACGGGTTGTATAACTGCAGCAGTAAACGTATCTCAATAAGACCATTCATTGGCAGGTAGGTTGAAAAGGTAAAGAAGGTAGAAAAGATAGAGAAAACCAGAGAATAAGAAGAGAAACTTAAACATATCAGTATAATGCAAGATAATAGAGAGCCAAGAAATGGCCCAGAATGAGGGGAAGGTGATCAGTGTTTCTCACGAATATTCGCATTGCGAATATTCGTAACGAATATTGCATATTCGAGTATTCGCGAATAAATCGAATATCGCGATGAATATTCGATATTGCGAATATTCGTATCTTTTCAAATTTATTCTTAAAACAGATCACATCCTAGTGATCTCCATCGACGTCTAAAAGCATTGCTGGTATGATTAGAGACCCTGGGCCGAGTAGCTGAGGCGATCCTTTTATGTTGCCGAATATTCGCAATGCGAATATTCGTATTACGAATATTCGCTAATACTTTCTCTGCCCTTCTGTGTTTTGTGTATAAAAAAAAAAAAAAAAAAATTAGCTTTAGTTTAGTCATATAAGTTTGTGTAAGTAGAGTTAGTGTTTAGTGCATATTAGTTTATAATCCAGGAAATGATCTCCGTTTTCACGTGTTGACGAAAATTTCGCAATCAATTTCGCATTCGCATTAGCGAAATTTCGCATTAGCATAATAAATATTGTTATTTGGACAAAATATCACGAATATTCGATTTTAGCGAATATTTCTCGAATATTCTTCTATATATTCGTGATATATCGCGAAATCGAATATGGCGTATTCCGCTCAACACTAAAGGTGATGTCTCCCTTCCCTCATTCAAAAAAGTAACATTAGCATAGCCCATATAAAGGGCTATGTACTCACTCCCCAGGATGACCAAACGTCAATCTAAGAAGTGAGTTGAGGCCCAATGTCTCACCACTGGCCAGTGACCATTATTTAAGAATCATAAGATAATGTCTCATTCAAAACAGATTTAACCTGAACATACTCTAACAATTTAAAGCGGAGTTCCACCCTCAAATTTGACTTTACATCAGTACTTCTAAAAAAATGTCATTATTCCTTTAAGAATTTTTTTTTTTTTACATGCCTTTAAACCCTTGTTGTTAGGCAGATTTGTAAATCTTCCTATTTCCTATACCGCGGTGCTAAAGCTTTGTGACCTACACCGCACAGACTCCTGGGAATGTAGTGTGTGTAACTTCCCAGGAGTCTGTGTGCTCCCCAGTCTGGAAGAATCGTGAGTATTGGACAATACAGGTGCCGTTTTCCCCCCCGCGATTCGCGGCACCCCCCGCTATTCGCGGTGCCCCCCGTGATTCGCGCCCCCCGCTATTCATGGCACCCCCCTTATTCGAGCCCTCCCACGATTCGCGGCACCCCCCCGCGATTCGAGCACTCCCGCGATTCGCAGCACCCCCCAACAACTCTGATCCGCGGCCACCCCCCCGCTCAACAACTCCGATCCGATCTGCGCATTTTTTCATTTAATCATCCATGTGCTGGGGGTGATGCCATTTGGTGGGAGCGATGCAATGTGTTGAGCCGATGCGGTGTGCTGCACACCGCATCGGCCCCGTCACACCGCATCGGCCCCGTCACACCGCATCGGCCCCCCGCATCGAGGGCCAATGCGGTGTCATGGGGCCGATGCAGTGTGATGCTGTGTGCTGGGGCCGATACAGTGTCCTGGGGCCGATGCGGTGTGATGCTGTGTCCTGGGGCCGATGCAGTGTCCTGGGGCCGATGGGGTGTGATGCTGTGTCCTGGGCCGATGTGGTGTGATGCTGTGTCCTGGGGCCGATGTGGTGTGATGTGGTGTCCTGAGGGCCGATGCGGTGTCCTGGGGGCCGATGCAGTGTCCTGGGGGCCGATGCAGTGTGATGCTGTGTCCTGGGGCCGATGCGGTGTGATGCTGTGTCCTGGGGCCGATGCGGTGTGATGCTGTGTCCTGGGGGCCGATGCGGTGTCCTGGGGGCCGATGCGGTGTCCTGGGGGCCGATGCGGTGTCCTGGGGGCCGATGCGGTGTCCTGGGGGCTGATGCGGTGTCCTGGGGCCGATGCGGTGTGATGCTGTGTCCTGGGGCCGATGCGGTGTGATGCTGTGTCCTTGGGCCGATGCGGTGTTCTGGGGCCGATGCGGTGTGATGCTGTGTCCTGGGGCCGATGCGGTGTGATGCTGTGTCCTGGGGCCGATGCGTTGTGCTGTGATCGGTGCGGTGTGCTGTGATCGGTGTGGTGCACTGTGATCGGTGCGTTGCGCTGTGTGCGATGTGATCGGTGCGGTGCGCTGTAATTGGTGCGCTGTGATCGGTGCGGTGCGCTGTGATCAGTGCGGTGCGCTGTGTGCGGTGTGATCGATGCGGTGCGCTGTGATCGGTGCGGTGTGATCAGTGCTGTGATCGATGCGGTGTGCTGTGATCGATGCGGTGTGCTGTGATCGTTGTGCTGTGATCGATGTGCTGTGATTGGTGCGGTGTGCTGTGATCGATGCGGTGTGCTGTGATCGTTGTGCTGTGATCGATGTGCTGTGATCGGTGCGGTGCAAATATATCTACATAACAAATGATTTAGTATATTTACTGGTTCCTGGAGGGGAGGAGAGTTTTGCATAGCTAAGGGGCAGCAAGTTCCTCCTGCTGCTATGGAAACCTGACCTGAAACCTATTACATTGCTTGTGCAGCACTGAGCATGTGCGAGATATGCAAGGCTGAAATCCAGGAAGTCATACAGTCTGGCTTTATGGATGCCCACACTTAAGATGGCCACGGCCAATTTCTGTTTTATATCTAAATGCTGTAACAACCTAACAAAACGGACCTTAGTTTACAGACTAACTTTACTACAATATATTAAGCTTGTGTATTACAGGGGTATTTATATTTAAAAAGTGAAATTGTGGCCGGAACTCCACTTTAACGAATATTATAATAATTGCATTTTCGGAAGGTGGGTAAAGAGGAGAGAAAAGAATAATAAAAAAAAAACTTTCCTCCAAAAATACTTATGCATGAAATGATGAAATACATACAAATATAAACTCATACGGAAATACCAAAACAAAAAAAAAGGAGGGGTTTCTTTTCCCTCTTCTATTGGAGATATACGGGAATATTAGTATGGAAAAATTCAGTTCTTCCTAAAAAAATTGTTAGAAAAAAAAATAAAAACAAAGAGCATATCAGAAGAGAAAAAAGACTATTCAAAAAAAATTTTTTTTCCCTTCAGGTAACAGTTATCTTTAACCTTCCTGTGTTTGACTTTGTTCCATGCAGAAGAAGTTGGGCTTATAGGATTTTGTCTTTTGGCAGAGCCCTGCTGGGTAGGAGTAGTGTCCATATCAGGTTCCATAGAGATTATATTCAGTAATCGTTCTCCTTCCTGAAAATTATGAACCGCGTAATGATTGTAAGAAAATGTTAGCGCAAAAGGAAATGCCCATTTATATCTTATTTCTCTCTTCATGAGGGCTGTTAACAAAGGCTTCATTGTCCTTTTTTTTATATTGTGTAAGGGGAAATATCAGAAAAGATTTGAATATTGGTACCTTGGTATATTAGTTGCTCTTGTTGGCGAGATCTTTTCATTATCTCCTCCTTTGTAGACACTGGCGTGCGCAGCCTATTGCATTAGGGTGTGCCCCCCAATGCACAAACACACGTGTGTGTGTGTGTAAAAATATATATATATATATATATATATATTTAAAAAAAACACATATACATACATACACACACTGTACACACAAACACACACACACACTCATAAATAAATGTGAACAAACATTTTAATGTATTAAAAAAAAATTAACACTTCATTTTTATATTTTAACAATTTATTGTTCACACTAGTGGTTAGGGGCAGTAAAACATTGTGGTTGAGCCATGCTTTTACCACCCCTCAACAGCTACCACCTTTTTAGCTGTAGAGGCAGCGACTGGGCATGTTCATGTGCCGCACCTGCAATTATACCCTCCCTTAGAGTTAGAATTTCAGCTGTTTGTTTTTTTACATCAATTTCCTTTCATTTTTAAATTGCCCTGACTATCCACTACACATCACAGCTCAATGATGGGTGGTGTGAATGGGCTTGGTTGGCACTGTTGTGTGTGCCTCTCTGCATGCTCTTGCACATAGGACAGCCCATTCATTTTAATGCACTCCCCTACATGTGAAAAACACGGAAAAGAAGTCCCTGGCTCTTTTCTAAAAACATCCTGTATAGAAATGCAGCACCATTCAGTTTGGGATGTGTGTTTGCAGATGCATGGGGGTGTCATTGACAATTAATGGGACCCCCACTTAAGTGCACTGCATGTCCCTGTGTGTTGGGAAAGCATGCGATTCTGTGGGCTTTCCCAGCACACTTAGATGTCGATCTACAGTAGAATGAATGTTCTATTTAACCACTTAAAACCCGGACCAAAATGCAGGTAAAGGACCTTGCCCCTTTTTGCGATTCGGCACTGCGTCGCTTTAACTGACAATTGCGCGGTCGTGCGACGTGGCTCCCAAACAAAATTGGCGTCCTTTTTTCCCCACAAATAGAGCTTTCTTTTGGTGTTATTTGATCACCTCTGCGGTTTTTATTTTTTGCGCTATAAACAAAAATAGAGCGACAATTTTAAAAAAAATGCAATATTTTTTACTTTTTGCTATAATAAAAATCCCCCAAAAATATATAAAAAAACATTTTTTTTCCTCAGTTTAGGCCGATACGTATTCTTCTACGTATTTTGGGTAAAAAAAATCGCAATAAGCGTTTATCGGTTGGTTTTCGCAAAATTTATAGCGTTTACAAAATAAGGAATAGTTTTATTGCATTTTTATAAAAATTTTTTTTTTTTACTACTTATAGCGGCGATCAGCGATTTTTTTTTCGTGACTGCGACAATATGGCGGACACTTCGGACAATTTTGACACATTTTTGGGACAATTGTCATTTTCACAGTAAAAAATGCATTTAAATTTGCATTGTTTACTGTGGAAATGACAGTTGCAGTTTGGGAGTTAACCACAGGTGGCGCTGTAGGGGATGTGTGCCTATGTGGTTTGTTTACTACTGTAGGGGGGTGTGGCTGTAGGTGTGACGTCATCGATCGCGTCCCCCTATTAGAGGGATGACGCGATCGATGCTACAGCCACAGAGAAGCACGGGGAAGCCGTGTGTACACACGGCTCTCCCCGTTCTTCCGCTCCAGGGACGGATCGCCGCACTGCAGCGGCGATCGGGTCCGCGAATCCCGCGGTCCCGGAGCTTCGGACCGGGTCGCGGGCGCGCGCCCGCGACCCACGGCTGGGTACTAAAATCAACGTATATATACGTTGATGTGCCCAGCCGTGCCATTCTGCCGACGTAAATGTGCAGTAGGCGGTCCTTAAGTGGTTAAACAAAATAGGTTCCTGGGAATGTCCCGTGTTCTATACAATCAGCAGCACCATAAAACCTGCGACTGTTATTGAACCATCGCTAGTTTATATTCTCCTGACATGGTATGAGTATTAGTGTCACAGTTGCCAAACAATCCAGAATAGGCTGTAACCCTCCTGCTCACCTGCCCCACCACTGTAACCCCCCTGCTCACCTGCCCCACCACTGTTGCCACTGCTCACCTGCGCCACCACTGTATCCCCCCTCCTGCCCCACCACTGTAGCCCCCCTCCTGCTCACCTGCCCCACCACTGTAACCCCCTGCTTACCTGCCCCACCACTGTAACCCCCCTGCTAACCTGCCCCACTACTGTAACTAACCTCCTGCCCCACTACTGTATACCCCCCCCCCTCCTGCCCCACCACTGTACCCCCCCCCCCCTGGACTTCATCCCCACCTCTGTAAAGCATGCTGGGACTTGTAGCCCTATCACAGGCTGTAATGCTCCTGCAGAGCATAGTGGGACTTTTAGTTCTATCACAGGCTGCAATTAAAGTGCAGGGCAAGCTGGTACTTGTAGTCCTATCACAGGCTGCAATTAAAGTGCAGAGCAAGCTGGTACTTGTAGTCCTATCACAGGCTGTAATGCTCCTGCAGAGCATAGTGGGACTTTTAGTTCTATCACAGGCTGCAATTAAAGTGCAGGGCAAGCTGGTACTTGTAGTCCTATCACAGGCTGCAATTAAAGTGCAGAGCAAGCTGGTACTTGTAGTCCTATCACAGGCTATACATTGTTTTGGTTTCCCCCTTCCCAATCACAGCCACTCTCTCCCCCTCCTCCCTGTCTATCGATAAAGCATGGGAAAGTTTGTAGACCTGAAGTCAGCGGTGTTCCTCCTCCCCCTCCTCTTCTGTGTATACAGAGCTGAATGAGGAGAAGGGGGAGGAGACAGCTTCGTTCTGAGGTGTGTGTGGGTGGGTGAGATGGGCTGCAGGACGGGAGACCAACCTTTTGGTATGCCATGTCTGCTGGGATCGGTCCTGGCAGCCAGAGCCAGTCATTGTCTTGGCGGTGTACACAGGGCAGTGATGGCTGCGAGAGCCCCCGCGGTGGCAGGACGCGTTGCTAAAACCTGCTTGCTCCTGTGAGTGTAAGCCACTGGCCACGGTGTAAGCAGGCAGCGGAGTGATAGTCAGCTGCCAGGGAGCCGGAACTATAGAGGTAGCATCGGAAAATGCGGCTGCCTGTCAGCTTACTCCGCGGCCAGTGGCTTGCACACACAGGAGTTGCATAGCCAAACGAAACATAGTTCCATTAGCACAGAGGCGTATCTAGTGAAAATAGCGCCTATGGCAAGCACTGAAACTGTGCCACTGTCGAAATATTTGAAACCCATCTTTCAGATAACCTTAACAAAAAAATGTATTATCCCTTGTGATATCTTGGGTAGTGACATATCCTCTTTATGTAGAATTCTGGGGTTTATAAGACCCCTGATTCCTCCTCTGTGTGTGGGGGAGCCGCCTGCTGTTCAGCACCCTGCCTCAGTCCCTGGCAGGTACTACGCCTATTGGGGTCTGTTTGGACTCGACTTCCATGCCAGCTACATGGGAATACTCCAGTAAGTACCAACTGGGACTTTAACCGCTCACAGTCCCCAGAATGTCAGATGCCCTGAACCAGCCTGAATTGTGCTTTTGTCTTTACAGAAACACAATGCATCTTTGCTCCTGATGTGTGACTTAAAGTCACGAAACGCGTAGAGATAAGCACGTCATGCTCCAACTATATGTTACTACAATACCCCATACTGCATTTTATGTCTGTATATCCCGATTTTTGTTCTAAACTGCTTTAAAGGGTCACTAAAGGAATTTTTTTTTTAGCTAAATAACTTCCTTTACCTTACTGCAGTCCTGGTTTCATGTACTCATTGTTAGTTTTTGCTCTGATGTTGTTGTAATTCTGCTCTGTTCTGGACACTTTCTGGTTGTCTGTTTCCTGATGACCACAGTACTGGGAGATTCTAGTTTTGTTTTCCTAACCATCACTCTCTATGGCACTGTCCAGCACAGAAGCGTTAAATTACATGCAAAAACTAAGCTAGATGCAAAAACGAAAGTGAAACTAGAGGCACATTATATGATTGATTTTTATCTGTTTTTAAAAGGAATCAGTTAACTATTATGGGCCAGATCAGGTAGATGAGAGCTCTTTGCTCCAGAGTACCTTCTCATTTACGTACTCTGAACCCTTTCAGCGCAAGTCCTGTATTCACATAGCAGTTGCGCGTAAACTTGCGCCAGAGTAACGATATGCGCTGGCGTAACCCGACGCAAGTGGAAGTGGGTGTGATCATATGTAAATGATGGGCGGAGCCCAGCGCAGAGGCTTACGTTCAGCGCATCAACCACGACATGCCAGTGAGTGCGGCTCCACTCGCCCCCTTTGTGCGCAGCTCACAACTTCCGTCGGCACCACTTCACGGGAAAGTCAGCGCAATGCCTTCCGTTGGGCGTTTATGCGCCCGTAGAAGCGCCATTTCGGCACTAAAGTAACCTGCTCCCCCTCCCCGCATGATGTTACTTTTGTTTTGAGATGGCTGCTCCCGTTGCAAACACACAGGAGAAAGCTGAACTTTAATGGCCAGGAGCTTCAGCCGTCATCTCGGCTTGAGACCTATGATGTCTTCCTCCATGGCTTAAAATTTGAAGACAAGCATGGACAGAGGTGTTGTCCTGCAAGTGGGGGTGCTAGCTAGCTCTTATCGTCGGTAACGCTGCTTAGCTGCTCTCCTGCTGACCTGTGGCCACTGGAGTAAAGATAATTTTGTATAACTTTGCGCCGGATCTTCTTCAATCCGTTCGTGAATGTAAAAATATAGTTAGGCGCGACTGTGCGCCCAACGAAATGATACTCTGGCGTCGGATTATCGCATGACCCGTTAAGTTTGGTGGGTATAGAAACACGGCGCATAAATGATCATTATCTACTTTATACCCTGTAAACATCATTTCAGCAAAACTTTTTTTTCCTTTAGTGACCCTTTAAGCTTTCAAAAAGTCTATTTTTTAACCTTATCATTTTTGCCTTTTGTTGACATGAATTTGAATTTATCATAAGTATTTAATACTGTATAATTATGATCTTCTTCAATAATGTAATATAGTTATGTATGATACATTATATGAAAGTATTAAATGATCATTATCTACTTTAGTCATCCTTTACCATTTCAAGATTTTCCCGCACACACTTCATTTAAAGGTCCCGCTCTCCTTCGCTCTTCCTTTAAACTTTGTATTCTGTGGCTGGAGGTACATTAAGCTATTCACCGGATACAAAATTGAGTGGCGGACAGTACGGGCCCAAAAATTAGCCCACAGGCATTCACCTGATAGCAAACTTTGTATTCTGTGGCTGGTGGTACATTAGGCATTCACCTGATTCAGAAGTAAGTTCCGGCCAGTACAGGCCCAAAAAATTTGCCCACAGGCGTTCACCTGAATTTGAATCAAACATGGTCTACTGGTCACATGTGTTGAATTTCTCTGAGATCCATGCCTCATTGATTTTTATAAATGTGAGGTTGTCAACACTGTTGTGAGCTAGACGAGTGCGCTTTTCTGTCACGACCCCCCCTGCTGCGCTGAACGTCCTTTCGGACAGGACAATGGACGAGGGGCAAGCCAACAGTTCCATTGCAAATTGTGCAAGCTCTGGCCAGAGGTCAAGCCTGCCCACCCAGTAGTCCAGAGGTTCATCACTTCTCAGTGCGTCCACATCGGCCGTTAACCCAATGTAGTCAGACACCTGTTGGTCTAGGCGTTCCCTGATGCTGGATCCGGAGGACAGCTGTCGATGGGTCGGCTGAAAGAATGATCTCATATCATTAGTGACCAACACATCGTCAAACCCACCTCTTCTTGCAGGCGCTATTGTATTGGTACCCAAAACTGTTTCTCTGTGAGTGGGAATTCCTCTGTCAATGCACGCAAAAGCAGAATGCAGCATTTCTCAAAGCAAGGCCTGGAAGTGCTAAATTCTGATAGCCCTCTGTGATGGTGGTAACATTTCCGCCATGTTTTGTTTGTACCGGGGGTCTAAGTACGTTGCCACCCAGTACTGGTCCTTGCTCTTTATGCTTTTTATAGGGGGTCCCTCTTAAAACACTGGAGTATGAAGGCCCCCATTTGCACTAAACTGGAAGTGCTGTACTGGCCTGGCTCCTGCTCATCATCCAGAATAATGTTGTCCTCGTTCTCCTCCCCCCATCCACGGACAAAGCCAGGGATCCCAGAAAGGTTTAAAGCATGCTCTTCTTGCTCCTCCTCCGCCCGGCACCATCCTCCTCTGACTCCTCTTCAGACTCCCGCTGTTGACTTGTCTCAGGTGGAGTATCCCCCCTGGGAATTCATTCAGCATTGCAACTTCCTCATTATCCTGCTCCTCGACGGCTTGATCAATGACACGACGCAATGCATGCTCCAGAAAGAAGGCGTAAGGTACGATGTCACTGATGGCGCCCTGGCTGCGACTGACCAGTTTGATGATCTCATCAAATGGCAGCAGAAGTCTGCATGAGTCACGCATGAGCAGCCACTGGTGTGGTGAAAAAAAAAAACCTCCCAGAACCTGTCCTGCCGCAGAGTTTGTACAGGTAGTCGTTAACTGCACGTTTCTGCTGGAGCAGCCTATTAAGCATATACAAGGTTGAGTTCCATCGCGTCGGGCAGTCATAAATAAGACGTCTGACGTGCAGGTTGTGTGGCAGCTGAATGTCAGCAAGGCGAGCCATGATCGTGTAAGATCTTCTGAAATGGGCCGAGATTTTCCTGGCCTGCCACAAGACGTCCTGGACCCCAGGGTATTTGGCAACGAATCACTGCACGACCAAGTTCAGGACGTGTGCCATGCATGGCACGTGTGTAATTTTGCCCTGTTTAAGCCGCTCAGCAGATTTGCACCGTTGTCGCACACCACTTTACCAACTGTCAAATTGAGCGGTGTTAGCCACTGATCTGCCTGTGAACGCAAAACTGAAAGGAGTGCAGGACTCCAGACCAAAATGCAGGCTCTTGCCTTCCAGACACAACAGACGCAGCACAGCATGACAACATCTCACCTGGCATGTCGAATAGGTTCTGGGGATATTGGGCGGCCCAGCGGAAGAGATGGTAGCATCGGAAAAAGAAGGGTCAGCCGAAGAGGAGAGGGAGGATGGAGGAGGAGGAGGAGGAGGAGGAGAAGAGGCAGGGCTGCATGCAATCCGTGGCGGTAAAACCAAATCTACATTGGTGCCACGGGTTACATGCTTGACGACTGTCAGAAGGTTCACCCAGTGGGCAGTAAAAGTTATATACCTTCCCTGCCCGTGTTTGCTAGACCATGTGTCTGTGGTCAGATGTATCTTGGCACCGACACTGTGTGCCAGAGATACATTCACTTGCCGCTGAACATGGCCATATAGCTCTGGGATGCCCTTCTGTGAAAAATATTTCCTTCCTGGGACCTTCCATTGTGGTGTTCCAATGGCCACAAATTTTCGAAGGCCTCCGAGTCCACCAGTTTATATGGCAGTAGTTGGCAGGCTATCAGTTTACGACAAGCCAGCGGTCAACCATTGGGCTAGAGGGTTATCCGGTGTCATTGTTTTTTTATGATCGAACATTTGGGCCACAGAAGCCTGCCTTTTTGCAGAAAAACATGAGGACGGCATGATGGAAGTTAGAGTGGAGGACAATTGTGAGCATTGAGGAAAAGGAGAAGGAGAAGGGGAAGATGCTGGACGGTGAGAGCCTGGAGTGTGGCAATCCTTCTACATTGCCTTGCAGTAGCATTACATGATCGGAGTGCGATCTACATGAGATAAGAGACCTGGCTCTGAGAGGGTAGATCGATCACACCCAGATCTTCTATTGTCAGGAGTCGATATCAGACACTTGACTGAGAATACTTCTGAGAACCAGTTATACACCCCAAGAGCTATTTTGGGCCACTCATACCAGACGGGAAACTAGCTGTTGATCCTTTGTTCCTGAAGTGATCCCCGGCATACTCTTCTGATTTACAAGCCTGCTTGACTCATGAGACATACTGTATGTTTTTTTGAGTCTAAACCTTCTGGTAAGCCTATATCATCACAGGTGGAGGGTTTTTACTTATACACAAGAAGTCACATTGTATTAGATCCTGTGCTGTCATCATCTCAACATTTTCAACATTGGAACTATTACTTCTTCTTCGGCCACTTAACCTCTTATGGACCTCCGCATGTACATTTACGTCGGCAGAATGGCACCGACAGGCACATCAACGTATATATACGTTGGTGCCTTGAGGTGGGTCGGGGGTCCAATCGGGACCCCCCTCCCGGTACATGCGGCTGTACGAGCGATCCGGGACAAGGGGGCGGCTATTCGTTTTTGTCCGCCCCCTCCGGATCGCTCCCAGCCAATCCGCGTGCTCCCCTGCCCTGCACTTCCTCCTCCTGTGTAAACACAGGAAGGGGGAAGTGATGTGAGCTCTCCTCTCAGCGTTTTTTTCAACCACCACTGAGGAGAGATCACATCGCACAGTAAGTCTGCCCAAACACTTCACTGACACACAATACACATAGGCACATTAACCTCTTGCGATCGCCCCCCCTGTCACAGTGTCACTGAATGCAGTATGATTACTGTATTTAGTGTCAGTGTGACAGTCAGTTAGTGTTAGGTTCAGGGTAGCCCCCGTACCCCCCCTAATAAAGTTTTAACCCCTTGATCACCACCCTAGTTAACCCTTTCACTCCCTATTGCCAGCATCACTAAGCGATCATTTTTCTGATCGCTGCATTGGTGTCGCTGTTCCCGCTAGGTAGCCAATTTTTTTTTTTTATTGCGATTTTTTTTTTTTTTACTAAAGACATATGGCTAAATCAATTTTGGCCTAATTGTTTGACTAAAATTTCATTTATTTGAGTTTTCTTAGAACAAAAAGTAAAAAATATTGTTTTTTTTTTCAAAAATGACGCTATATTTTTGTATATAGCGCAAAAAATAAAAATCACAGAGGCGAAAAAATACCACCAAAAGAAAGCTCTATTTGTGGGAAGAAAAGGACGCAAATTTAGTTTGGGAGCCACGTCGCACGACCGCGCAATTGTCAGTTAAAGCGACGCAGTGCCGAATCGCAAAAAGGGGCCTGGTCATTTACCTGCATTTTGGTCTGGGTCTTAAGTGGTTAAAGTGCACGTCCTCTTGTCACTTTAATATTATTTGGACAGTTACACTGGGTGTTTTATTTTTATTATATTTATTTATCACTCATTTGTATTATATTTACGATTGCCTATCATGTTTGCATTTATGTGATATACATGCATCCTAATTGTTGGTTTAGCGCAACACTACCATCCACCATTACTTGCTGTGTCAGCTGCTTTAAAAATTTCCCTTTGCTCCCACTGGGCTCGGTGATGGGAGGCCAGGTGCCTTCTTAAGGCGGTCGACCCTAGGTGAGTGTTGGGTTTACCGCGACTTAAGTTTTTTTACCTCCTGTGCAATGTAAGTTCGGCCTGCTTCTCCTCCCTATCTGCTGGTCCATCTCTCCCTCTGAACTCCCCTCCTCTTCCTCTCTTGTGGGCACCCACGTGACATCTGTAGACACATCGTCATCGACATCACCTTCCCCATCACTAACAATAGAGATCTCGGAGTAGGCAGCAACAACGGGCACCAACCTCCTTGGGCTGATCTGGGTACTGTCTGGGTACTAGCGGTAAAGATCTGAATAAAACTTTTAATACATGGACACTTACCTGTCCAGAAGTCCAGCGACATCTGCAGCAGAAGACGAGCAATCGCTCTGCTGCCCCCACCGCCATCCTCAGTGAGGGAACCAGGAAGTGAAGTATTAGGGCTTCACTGCCGATTCCCTACGGCGCATGCGTGAGTCGTGCTGCGCCATCCTCACTGGTCCCCGTTGTGTTCTGGGAGCCGAGTGTTTCCCAGAACACAATGGGTGGGTGCAGGAAGTGACGAACTACCCGCAGAATACCCGCAGGAGGACTCACGGAATTGAGTGCAAATACCTGTTTTAGACAGGTGTCTGCACCCCCCTCAAATGTGACACCGGACGGGGAGGGGGGTTCTGATGAGCGGAAGTTCCACTTTAGAGTGGAGCTCCGCTTTAATACTGGTTTAATTTGTAGAAAGTATGTATATCTTCTTTTTCTACTTCTAAATTTTGGATTATTTTATATTTAAATAGGCCTTTGAAAGTCAATAGTTGGAATGAGTAAGTGACTTGAAATCTACTCTATGGACTGTTCACCCCCATGCTCCAGCTATCAGTGAGATTCTCCTTCTATATGCAAATTTTTCTACTATGGGCCTTGAAAGAGGTAATTGTTTTTATGTAAATGTGTTCCCTATTGAGTTCCTATATGTGTTATTTCTTTTGTGCCTCAAACAGTCATCTGGAAAGGTTTCCAGATGAGGACAACTGTGTTTTCCCTTTACGCATATTCTTTTGTCTCTTTTAAAGAAGTTACACTGGGTATGCTAAGCATGTAGAGATCGTTTGTTTCCTGTAGTTGTTATTGGTAAATTTGAGGTGATTGTAAAGTTTTTTTTTTTTTTTTAATAACAAGTTATACTTGCCTTCTCTGTGTAGTTGGTTTTGCACAGAGCAGCTTGGATCCTCCTCTTCTCAGGTCCCTCTTTGCTGCTCCTAGCCCCTCCCTCAAGTGCCCCTTAGCCATGCAGCTTGCTACAGGGGGCACCTAAGCCAGAGCTCTGTGTATCAATACAAACATGGAGCCCCAACCTGACAACGCCCCTTCTCAGCCCCCTGATTGGCTGAGTGACAGTCATGGGAGCCAATGGCTCCGCTGTTCTGTCCCAGTCAATCAGGAGGAGTGTCCTGGATGGCTGAGGAGATCGTGGACATTGCTGGAGAGAGAAGGAGCTTAGGTAGGTAATTAGGGGTTGCTAGGGCTGCTACAGTCGTATGCAAAAGTTTAGGAACCCCTGACAATTTCCATGATTATCATTTATAAATATTTGGGTGTTTGGATCAGCAATTTTATTTTGATCTATCAAATAACTGAAAGACACAGTAATATTTCAGTAGTGAAATGAAGTTTATTGGATTAAGAGAAAATGTGCAATATGCATCAACACGAAATAAGACAGATGCATACATTTGGGCACCCTTGTCATTTTGTTGATTCAAATACCTGTAACTACTTAGCACCGATTAATTGAAATACACAATTGGTTTGGTGAGCTCATTAAGACAGGTGCATCTAATCATGAGAACGGGTATTTAAGGTGGCCAATTGTAAGTTGTTGTTCTCTTTAACTCTCCTCTGAAGAGTTGCAACATGGGGACCTCAAAACAACTCTCAAATGACCTGAAAACAAAGCTTGTTCTACATTATGGTTTAGGGGAAGGCTACAAAAATGTATGGCAGAGATATAAGGGGTCAGTGTCCACTGTGAGGAACAGAGTGAGGAAATGGAAGACCACAGGCACAGTTCTTGTTAAGGCCAGAAGCGGAAGGCCACATAAAATATTGGAGAGGCGAAGGTAGGTGAGAACGGTCAAAAACAGCCCACAGACCTCCTCCAAAGATCTACAACAGGGGTGTCAAACTGGCGGCCCTCCAGCTGTTGCAAAACTACAAGTCCCATGAGGCATTGCAAGGCTAACAGTTACAAGCATGACTCCCACAGGCAGAGGCATGATGGGACTTGTAGTTTCGGAACAGCTGGAGGGCCGCCAGTTTGACACCCCTGATCTACAACATCAACTTGTTGCAGATGTTGTCACTGTGCATCCTTCAACAATTCCGCACACTTTGCACAGGGAGAAGCTGTATGGGAGAGTGATGGGAAAGAAGCCTTTTCTGCACACACGCCACAAACGGAGTTGCTTGAGGTACGCAAATGCACATTTGGACAAGCTTTATTTTGTAATAAGGTGCTGTGGCCTGATGAAACAAAGATTGAGTTATTTGGTCATAACAAGGGGCGTTATGCATGGCAGCAAAAGAACACAGCATTCCAAGAAAAACACTTGCTACCCACAGTAACATTTGGTGGAGGTTCCATCATTTGGTGGGGCTGTGTGGCCGGTGCCAGTACTTGGAATCTGGTTAAAGTTGAGGGTCGCATGGATTCCACTCAATATCAACAGATTCTTGAGAATAATGTTGAGGAATCAGTAACAAAGTTGAAGTTACGCCGGGGCTGGATATTTCAACAAGACAACGAACCAAAACACTCCTCAAAATCTACTCGGCATTTGTGCAGAGGAACAAGTACAATGTTCTGGAATGGCCATCCCAGTCCCTAGACCTGAATATCATTGAACATCTGTGGGGTGATTTGAAGCGGGCTGTCCATTCCCGCCAACCATTAAACCTACCGAACTGGAGATGTTTGGTAAGGAGGAATGGGCCAAAATACATTCATCCAGAATCCAGACACTCATTACAGTCTATAGGAAGCTTCTAGAGGCTCTTATTTCTGCTCCACTAAATATTGATGTGATTTTTCTGTTGGGGTGCCAAAATTTATGCACCTGTCGTTTTGGAATAAGGAATCGTTTTGGAATAAGCCGGAGCCTGGACATTGGAGGACTTCACTATATGCCCACATATAGCACCCTTAAGGTAAGGGAACTACAACACTGTCGTGGATAACCCACACCACATCACCATTAGAGAGAAGAGACTCGCCCATCCATCATCCCAGTATCATCTTGTCATATAAGAGACTGTCTATCTATAATCTATTTATCATATCATATTTTATTTATTTCCCATTTCACATTTAGCACATGGATGCACTTGATGAATAGGACGCCACTCACGTTACATTGGTTTCTAATTGGACTTATTATATTGATCTGTAGGAACCACTGCACACTTTTTCATTTGTTCCGTGTTTATCACATGTTTTGTTTCATGTGTAGAGTATACACATCACTTGTCTGAAACGCTAATCATTATTATTTATTCTTTATCATTTTGTGTATTTGTGGACACTGTAGATTTAGCAGCTACAGACCCACTGATGTCACACTTCACCTGTTTACTCACAGTAGCGCACAAGATATTTTCACTTATTTTCCTGTCTAATTTTGTTTTGATGCATATTGTGCATTTTCTGTTAATTCAATAAACCTCATTTCACTACTGAAATATTACTGTGTCCTTCAGTTATCTGATAAATCAAAATTAAATTGCTGATCCAAAACACCCAAATATTTATAAATGATAATCATGGAAATTGTCAGGGGTTACTAAACTTTTGCATACGACGTTACATACAGAATGTTTTTTTATCTTAAGGCATAGAATGCCTTAAGATAAAAAAAAAACCTCTGCCTTTACAACTCCTTTCAGGTAATAATATCAGGTTGGATTCACACTAGTGCGGTGCGAATTGCAGCTCCGGTTTCCGAGCGATGATAAAAATGATTAATTCAACGGTTCCTCTCTGCTGTAGCCAATAATCAGCTGACCTGGGAGAGGGGGGAGAGCATTCCAGTTCAGAACGGAACACATCTGCAAATCAGATGCGTTCCTATTGAAGCTTATGTGCCTGCAATTCGCACCAGACTGCCTAGAAAACGCAAATGATTTCTGTGCAATGCGGAGTGTGGATGCAACACATGTGAACCATACTCATTGAAAAGTTTACGCAGTGTAAGCCACATTCAATTTGCAATAGTGTGAACCCAGCCTCAAACAAATACAAATGTTTAATAGAGAGAATGATTATCCATCTAGATCAACCAATGATAACATACAAAACATGTAGAGATAAGTTTGCAGTGCCTTGAAAAAATATTCATACCCCCTTGAAATTTTCCACATTTTGTCATGTTACAACCAAAAAAGGTAAAATGTATTTTATATATGATAGACCAACATAAAGTGGCACATAATTGTGAAGTGGAAGGAAAATGATAAATGGTTTTCAAGATCTTTTTGCAAATAAATATGTGAAAAGTGTGGCTTGCATTTATATTCAGCCCCCTTTACTCCAATACTCCTAACTAAAATCTAGTTTAACCAATTACATTCAGAAGTCACTCCATTAGTAAATAGAGTCCACTGTTCTGTAAAGCCCTTAGGCGGCGTACACACGATCGGATATATCCGATGAAAACGGTCCGCGGACCATTTCCATCGGATATGTCCGATCGGGAGTTTGATCCGATGGCGTGTACACACCATCGGATCAAATTCCCCGCCGCCGGACGGCGCGGTGACGTGGCGGTGACGTTGACGCCGCCGCGTCACCACCACGTCACCGCCACGTCACCGCACCAGGAAGTAAAAGACTTCCGCGCATGCGCCGAATCCATTCGGCAGCGGCGCGGCGGCGGTGGGGGCCGACATGTCTGCTGGTAAGTGTACTAACCAGCAGACATGTCGGGCGGACAGATTCCCACCGGATAGATTTCAAAGCATGCTTTGAAATCTGTCGGGTGGAGAAATCTGTCCGCTAGCTCATACACACGAGCGGAGATGTCTGCTGAAACGGTCCATCGGACCGTTTTCAGCGGACATATCCCCTCGTGTGTACGCCGCCTTAGAGGTTTGTTGGATAACTTTAGTGAACAAACAGCATAATAAAGGCCAAGGAACACACCAGACAGGTCAGGGATACAGTTGAAGTTTAAAGCAGGAATAGGTTATGAAAAAATATATCCCAAGCTTTGAACATCTCAAGGAGCACCGTTCAATCCATCATCCGAAAATTTAAAGAGTATGGCACAACTGCAAACTTACCAAGACAGGGCAGGCCAAGAGAGCATTAATCAG
Organism: Rana kukunoris; assembly: GCA_029574335.1. Lineage (NCBI taxonomy): Eukaryota > Metazoa > Chordata > Amphibia > Anura > Ranidae > Rana > Rana kukunoris. The sequence continues at coordinate 81,976 of JAJQKJ010000892.1, forward strand.
AGAAGCAGCCAAGAGGCCCAGGGGAAATCTGAAGGAACTGCATAGACCCACAGCTCAGGTGGGAGAATCTGTCCACAGGACAACTATTAGTTGTGCTCTCCACAAATCTGGCCTTCGTGGAAGTGTCAAGAAGAAAGCCATTGTTGAAAGAAAGCCATAGGAAATCCAGTTTGCAGGAAGCTCATACACACGATCGGACTTCCATCTGACTTTTCCGTGGATTTTTGTCCCCAAGGGGCGTTGACCTAGAACTTGGTATGCATACACAAGGCAGAATATTTTCACCAAATCACGTGGTTATTCAGATCTTTACCGCTACCCTTTTGGGCAACTTCTGCTATTGTTGTCTGGAGTTTAGCATTGGTTCTGAGCATACGTGTTTGTACTTTGGATTTTAGTCTGATGGACTTGTGTACACACGATCGGATGATCCGACGTAACACATTTGTTGTCGGAAAGTTTGAGAGCATGCACAGCGAACATTTGTCCATGGAAATTCCGACAACAATTGTCCGCTAAAACACGTTGGAAAGTCCGATCGTGTGTATGGGCCTTAGAATTACCCAGTCAAAGTCCAGACCTAAATTCAATTGAGAATCTGTGGCAAGACTTGAAAATTGCTGTTCACAGGACACTCTCCATCCAATCTGACAGAGCATAAACTATTTTGCAAAGAAGAATGGGCAAAAATGTCAATCTCTAGATGTCCAAAGCTGGTAGAGACATCCCCAAAAAGACTTGCAGCTGTAATTGCAGCTAAAGGTGGTTCTACAAAAGTATTGACTCAGGAGGTCTAAAACCAAATGTACGCCACACTTTTCACATATTTGTAAAAAAAATTAAAAACCATTTATCATTTTCCTTCCACTTCACAATTATATGCCACTTTGTGTTGGTCTATTATATAATATCCCAATAAAATACATTTACGTTTTGGTTGGAACATGACAAAATGTGGATAAATGGGTGTGAATACTTTAAGGCACTGTATCACTACTGTCTGCATCCAGGGTCTACCACTTGCATGTGATCATTGTATGAAAGATAACACGTGAGTAGCCGTAATTAGCATGCGGGAGCCGGCAGCCACTCAGTAAACGAGCGCTGCATATTATTGAGTAAAACAAAAAAAAAAACTATTTAATAAATCTGTATTCCTGGTCAATATTTTGCACTGGAACGCGCATATGGCTGATGCCTAGGAATGCTCAGACATCAGTAAGTTGGGGGGTTATTTATTAAATGCAAGTGCAGTCACTGTAGATCTGAGGGGGACACATGGGCGTCCGCTCCATAGGGCAAGGGGGGGGGTCAATTGCCCACACACCAGATCTTATTAAAAATTATTATTTTTAATAATGTGGAATACTTTTTATGTAGAACCTGAAAAGTCCCAGAATATTCCTGACATTGTCAGGAGTATAAAGAAACATACAGAATACAGCCCACCTCCAGGAAAGGGAAAAAGTCCACCCTTGCACTGGGGGGGGATTACCACTTTTACTTCTATGTTTCCATGTTCCAGCCAGCCACACTGCTCTCCTCCTCAACCCAAAGCCTCAGCATCATTGCATACCATACAGGAACATTAACCCTGTATGGTACGATGAGGATGATGGAGTGCTACCACAGCCTGTCACAACTTTCACAGAAGCTGCAGGGGACCAGTCACAGAGATTGAGGGAATCAGGAAAAGTTTGGTACACAGAGAGTATATTTGTTCCAATTTACTATGTTTATTATGCCTCAGAGAAAGGAACTGGGGAATTCACACTCAGTCCCTTTCTATTTTTCAAAAGTGAGCTACCAGGGGTCTGTTTAGTCCCCTGATATTTCACCAAAGAACCCCCCAACAAAAAAATTTGTAAAAAAAAAAAAAAAAAAAAAAAACTACTGACATCATCCACTGTCCTAACACCGCCCACTGCCCTACTGACACCATCCATTCTATTTGGCCGCTAGGGGGGGGGGCGTTAAACCCCAGCTAGTGGTCGAAGCCAGGGTTAAATGTGACTGTGTATTGCCGCTGCCGAAGTGCCCCCCTCTGAAAAAATTTCAGCGGACGCCCATGGGGGGACATGCAAGGAAAATAAAAATAAAAACAGCATTTTAGCTTGCACATGATTGGATGATAAAATCAGCAGTGCATCCCCTCATTTCTGATCTCCTCAGATCGACAGCGACTGCACTTCAAAGTGCACTTGTAGTGCAAAGTGGATTTCTCTTTAGTAAATCAACCCCCTTGTGTAAGGTTTTAAAATGAGGAATAAAATAAATAAAATCAACATTTTTAAAAGGTTCAGTAAAATTTTATTGGCAGTAATAAAAAATAAAACATACATAGATTCACAGAAAACAACATTTTCCTGAGCTCAGCATCAGCTGGATATTTGTGCACAGCTTGATGTACATACATCTGGGTACATACATAGCTTGACATCCCTGAGGTAGATTTCTCACATTTGTATAGTCATAGAAATATCCCCACCCAGCCAATCCAGACTAACACGGTTACCTGAGACAATCCGGAGTCATATATATTTGTATAAATACAGGTGCTTGGGGTATATTATAAGGTAACCTTCTGCATCATACTACTACATGCTGATTCTTGATGCTCAAATGTTTTGAAGGCCAAAAAAAACAAAGCAGGAGCCTAAGAACTGTCTAATAGGATGCCATGGGCAATACAAACCCTTCCAGTTCCTGCTCTTGTTCTATAGTTTTTACACTTTGGGCCTTCAATAAACCAACAGAAAAGTATCAGTTCCAGCAAGACAAACACAGACAGTAGGCAGTTTTCACAGAGATCGCAATTCATTCTGATCATGTCCTTTGATTCACCACTGGACATGGGAAGATATGTACAATTTACCCCTGTATCGTCATTCCGAAAATCAGTGCCCTCCATCACTGATACTAAAAATATATATATAAATATGTACTCATAAAATAACCATATAGTTCTGAGTAAAACTATATATTTGTACAACGTAATATACATATATATAAAACAAATAAATATGTTTTCTGATATAATGACACGTCACATACCCAGCAGTTTCTAACCATGCTGTAGTAACGTTTGTGAATACCAGGTATGGAGGGCATCTTAGGTTAAAACAGGCTGATAAATAGATAAAAAAAAAAAAAAAAGTTATGTACAGATTTATTGTGTATATAATACACTGTGTATATACATATATTTATATAATGCTTTACATTTCTGATATGCACTATATAAATATATATATCTGTTTGTGATAGGAGCTGTAGACGTAGGATGCAAAGCACTGGCATGCACTGTACCCCTTCCTTCCTCTTTGAGTACCTGAATGAAGTTGGCCATACATCAGTAGAATTTTGTTCAACTATCCATATGGAAATTCAGAAAAATGGTTTGTCAGAGCATTCCATATTGCCATTACTAAGCCAAATCATTTTGTTGGAAAGCCTTTAAAATTTTAGTCTAGAAATCCTGTCCCTTCAAGTTTTCTTATCACTACGGTAGAGAACAATTGTTGATTTATCCCCACTAACCTTCCTGACAACTTTTGAACAAAATTCTACTCATGTATGGCTAGCTTTAGATTGTTCTTATTGGTTGAACTGTAGCCCACCAATAACAGCCTCTTAGCTGCCATACTAAACAGTGTCACCTCAAAGCGAGGGAGGCTTAAAGGGGGAAGTGCAACATTGTAAACATCAGACGCATATTACCCAGCAAAATCTGATCGGGTGTACAAGGCTTTAGCCTTGGTTCACATCTGCGCAGTGCATTTTAGGTGTGCAATCATTGAACTTTATATAATGTGTGTTTTAATGAAAGCGTATTAAAAATGGAGCTGGCAGGACTTTAACGTACTGCACCTAAAATGCACAGGTGTGAACAGGGCCTAGTCTAATGCCGCGTACACACAATCACTTTTTGTGATGAAAAAAAACGTAATTTTATCTCACGAAACAAAACAACGTTTTTCAAACTTAATTTTCCAAAATGACGTTGCATACACACCATCGTTTTTCAACAAAGCTCTAGCAAAGCGTGGTGACGTACACCACGTTCGAAGGCACTCTGTTCTATTGAAGCTCTGTCTCATAACTTGCTTCTGAGCATGCGCGGGTTTAAAAACGTCGTTTTCAACATCGTTTTGCCCACACACCATCACTTTTTATGACACAAAAAACGACGTTTTGAAAAACGACACAAAAAATTCAAGCATGTTCGAATTTTATTTTGGTCGTTTTTTTGAAGACATAAAACAATGTTTTGCCCACACACGGTGATTTTAAATGATGTTTTTGAAAACGTCGTTTTTTTCATCACAAAAAGTGATCGTGTATGCGGCATTATTCTCTATTACCATCTGTAATTAATGTGCAAGCAATATTTGGGTCGTATTTACTAAAGGCAACTCCACTTTGGAAGTGAAGTCGCTGTAGATCTGAGGAGAACAAGCAAGGGATTTTTATCCTATTTTTTCCTTGTACACGATTTGATATTAAAATCATCAGAGCTTCCCCTTGTGTCATATTTTCCCCTCAGATCTAATGTGACTGCACTTTCAAGTGCACTTGTAGTGTAAAGTGGATTTGCCTTTAGTAAATCAACCCCTTGGTGTCATTCTAACCCACAATACGCAGTGGGGTCATCAGAAAAAAAGGTTTGAGCCTTATATACCAATTCATACTGGGCCATTTCCACAAATCAAATAAAAAAACACTAAGCGATCTTAACTTAAATACAATATATTTTTTGCAAAGCCCCTTTCACAAGAGAGGTCTGATCAGGTCCAGCTGGACCGCCTATTCTCCTCTATGGAGTGCCAGATGTAAATAAATTATGTCGGTTTACACCCGGCTACCCCAGAGTCCAATCTGGCAAAAAAAAAACGGAAGAGGATCTATCCTCTAGTCTAGTCGCATAATCAGTGGATGGAACCCCTGCTGGAGGAAAACCAAATCTGGCCTTTCTGAAAGGAGCCTTAGGTAGAGATTTCAGTGGGAGTAGGGGTATAATTGTATTTTTCAGTGTTGTGCCCAACCCAGTACAGTGAGGGGCTAGAACAGAATTCATACTTGGTATTCGCTTAAAAAAAGGTCAACAGTTGTCCTAAAGCCACCGTGTGTTGGCAACATACAGTTAATGTACCCATATATAACAGCTTATTGTTTTATCAAGAATGACAAAACCTTAAACTTGCCTACACCAGGGCAGTGACTGTTCACACAGGGTGTAGATTTGGGATCCTCAACTTTCTTATGGACCTATAGAAAGACTTAATGAGATCACCAGATGAGCCAGAGTCTAATGCAGCGTACACACGATCGGACATTCACGACAACAAAACCGTGGATTTTTTTTTTTAACGGAATGCTGGCTCAAACTTGTGTTGCATACACACGGTCACACAAATGTTGTCGGAAATTCCGATCGCCAAGAACACGGTCACGTGCAACACAACAATGAGCCGAAAAAAATGATTCCGAGCATGCATCGAATTGATTCTGAGCATGCATAGGATTTTTGTGTGTCGGAATTGCATACAGAGACGATCTGATCGGAAAAATTGAGAACCAGCTCTCAAACATTTGTTGTCGGAAATCCCGAAGCAAATGTCCGATGGATCCGACCAAAAGCTCACATCGAACATTTGTTGTCCGAAATTCCCATCGTGTATATGTGGCATAAGACAAGTAATTTGAGGTTTTCTCTCAAATTTTTTTTTTTTCTATCTAAGGGTCATTATTTTGTTTGGTTGGGAGGTAGGGGGGGGGGGCATGTTTGTTGTGAATAGTAAGATTGCTTTATATTTTTCTTCAAGTTTTCTACCTTAATACCTTGATGAAAAACTTCATAATACCTACATTTGCACACTAATATTTAAATGAGAAATCTACTTTTAGCCGATTGTACTTTTGATTTTGTTCTGCAGTTTTATATTTATATTATAGGACACAATTGTCTTAAAAGTTGTGCACAACAAATAAAATTGTAACTGTTGGTAAACCAAAGAAAAACAAACGAAAAAAAAAAAAACTTAACTCAAATCAAAATGCATGCAATTTTTTAAATCTTATGGCCAGTTAGGTATTCCTAAGGCTTTCAAAAATGAAATGTTCATATTGCCATTTTACACATTAATTAAAGAATAATAAGAATAACATTCACAGCAGCCATAAGTAAAAAAAGAGAAATAAAAATAAAAAATAAAATTTTGAATAAAATATAGAACATAGATGGGATTGAAATACATCAAATACTTGGTACAAATAAGATCAGACAGAGGGATCAAAGTATAAAATGTATAAAGAAATAGCGAGAAAAGGGCAAACACATTACGTAAAGACCAACTATAGTTGGTAACTGTGAGAGGATTGCCGTTAGCTGCACATGTAAAATGCCCATTACGAGGGTCACCTATTGAATTGCCACAGGACTTGTATTAGTAAAATATAATTCTTAATTGGCTTTTGCCATGCTCCTTCAAGCACATCAGTTTATCTTTGGTGTAGAGTCAAGCTGGCCATACACAATTCGGTTTTACTCCTGAAAACATTTGGAGGAGGCTTGCCATTGTAAAATAATGATTGTATAATAGCAAATCCAGAGCAATTGGATTTATTTTTCCTTACTTTTGTGATCAGTGCATGCATATGTGTCTTTCCGAGCAAGCGTGTTCGTTCAAACTTGCAGCTACTATGAAGGATCAACTTGTATATTGATTTAAAAGATGTGGCCTTAGCAACATTTCCTGTATGTGTATAGTTTTAAAGTAGAACTAAAAGGCAAACTCCCCCCCCCCCATTTAGGATAGCGTAAGGAGTGTTATAACCCCTGTCATCTGTCCCCCATTTGGGAGATTTCCCATCACTTTCTGTCCCATAGCCAAAACAGGCAAGACAAGATATCAATTCAAAGACTTTGTGGTCACCAGGACTAGTGTCCCCATTGGAAGATGTGCCCCCTTTATTACTGTTGTGCGGACAACCCAATTTTTAGGATTTTCTTAAAATTTCAGTGATAATGGTGAACATGACAAATAAAAATAGTGAATCTCCCTAATGGGTACACAGACAACAGTATTAAAGATTGACCACTGTTCTAATCCAGGGAAAGTTTTCCCCTTAGCTATACTTTTACAAAAGAAGGATCTGTGTAAATCTGCCTGTCCGTGGGCAGCATAAGTCAGTCTAACGTTACATTCATTGTTTTGAGGCTTGTGACACACTAACATTTGCCTTGGCACCAGCTTTGTATTCACACTGAGATTTAACTGGTCTATTTTGGTAGCCCATCACAGGGAACAAAATAAGGCTCCTTTCACAAGGGCTTTCCGATCAAGGTTTTTCAGGCCAACCTCATAGGATGCTCCATGCACCTCTATGGAGCAGTGGATGTCAGCAGCGACATGTCCGCTGACATCTGCCACTATCCGATCCAGACAGATGGAAACCCTATTTGGTATCCATCTGGAGAATCGGATCACATTAAAACGGACAGGCGGTCTGTTTTCCTCCACTCTCCACAGAGGACGAGCGGGGCTTTGACAGGTCCCTCTCCATACAGTGAGCGGAGCCAGACCTGTCATCCGCCTGCTCAGTGGGGGATCAGCGGATTGATCACCGTTGAGCAAAGCGGAGTCCGTACATACACAAGCCCATGTGAAAGGGCCCTCAGTCACATTGAGGGAGATTTACTTAAACTAGTGCAGCTGTGCCTAGTAACCAATCAGCTTCTAGGTTTTATTATCAAAGCTTAAATTGAACAAGCTGAATTTAGAAGCGGATTGGTTACTATGCACAGCTGCACCTAATACTGTGTGCCCCAGTTTTATTAAATCTCCCCCATTGTGTTAATGCAAAAATGTGACGATGTTTCAAGTATCTAAAGAGAACCTAGTAACCAGTTTGCTTGATAGCATGTCTCCTCTACCATTAATATTTGCCCTTGGGATGGTATGCCACCCCTTTCACCTATTGGAGCCCTATAAGAAAGCCCATTAAAAGTTCTGAGCTGCTGTGAATACACTTCTGTGCAGTGACATTAATGAAGTCTCACTATGACACTTCGAAAAAAAGTTGAGAAAAGAAAAAAAACATTTATATATAAAAGCAGTGCAATGCTGTGTGACATGCATCCCAGTGTTCAATGTGTTTTACTATGCAGGCTAGTGTGAAATTAACCTCACTGTACAGCAAGAGAATACAGGTTTACACGTAGAGCAGTTTAAATTGGATCCCTAGTAGGTTCCCTACATCTCTTGCCTATTGTCATTTATTAATACAGATCTGAATTTCTGTCACAATCCCAGAGAAGGTGTTCTTTTGTAGGATGGTCAGAGACAGAAAAACCAGGAAGGACGACCTCGATAGATTTATCTGTGGTGTGTGGCATAGTAAAGTCTGTGCAGCATGTAGTTTATTTGGCACACATTACCTAGTTCATGTCTTTAACCAATTATATTATCAGTTCATTATGTATAGTTCTTTAGTTAAGGCAGGACCCTTAACTTTTAACTGCAACCCCAAATCAGACAGACATTATGCTACAGCACTCGGTTCTGGTGACTGGCTGATCTGCCTACCCGGTATGCATCGGGAGGGTGATGGAAGTCAAATGCTCCACCATACTTAGATTCTGGGTATTTTAGCGGGCTCCAGTAGGCTAAGGGGGTGGTGAGGGGTAATAGGGATTGTAAAGTACCACCTGTGGAGGAGAGACGCTATCAGCAGCACTATTATTTTGCCCCTGATTAAGTACTGTCAGCTTCAAATCTGCTTTAACAGAGTTGAAATGATCAGCTCTAATACTGGATAGACATGGTGATGCCCATGCAAAGCTTTCCATGAGTGGAAAATTCATCAATAATTTGAAAAGTTGAAGAATGGGCACCACCATATTTGAGGGGTGGGTGTTCATCTTTAAATCTTTAATAAACCAGGAAAAAAAAAATCAATCACAGTGTGAATCTAGAGCCATGTGTCAGCTACTCTGCAGCTGTAGGGCTCAACTCCTCAGTGGCGGGTTGACCTGGTGAGATGGCCGACACTGCAGCCTTCTCTGGGCACTGTGCCACCATGTGGCTAGTACTTTGGCAAAAATGGCATTTCTTGGGTTGTGGTGGCAAGCTACATTCCTTGGCATGGTGATCAAGTCCTCCACAGTTATAACATCTGCAAGAACAAAAAAAACAATGTTTGTACACTTTTTTCAAACTGAATTTAACTAAAAATAATTAATACTTTTAATAGGAACATAAACATTACAAGACACAAGATGGCATTACCCTAGCCCGTTAGTAAAAGGTCAAAACTCTTTGGCGTATATTTACTAAAGGTAAATAGTCTGAGCAATGGAGTTGCGCTAGATCTGAGGGGAATGTGCAAGAAAAAAAAATGTTTTGCTTGCACATGATTATATGATTATATGATATAAATCAGCAGCTCTTCCCCTCAGATCTGGAACAACTGCACTTGCAGTGCACAGTATATTTGCCTTTAGTAAACCAACCTCCCCGTATATATAAAAATGTGTCCCAACGACATTGGCTCACATAAATAAAATAAAAAACAAACATAAAACTACCAGATGTACGTTGGTAGCACTCAATTAAATGATAGCAGTTAGTGAAGTGCTGAGGTAGTAGCAAGCCAATGTCCTGCAATGTAGTGAGGCAGGAATATCTTTGTTGATCTAAAAATTAAACTTGCAGATAAGTTATTCTCGCTAACCCCCACCACCCCCCCCCCCCACACCCCCACCTCCAGTCTATAGGTGTAATAAAAACTAAAAAAAAAAAAAACTAGTGAACATAAGGTTAATGATTCTTACCTTGAACAGGCCTTACCATGGGTCTCGCTGGGCTGGTTTGGACAGGGGGTTAAGCACCTCCGGATTATACAGAGCAGTAATCTCCCGGTTACCCTGCTGTCAGACAAATTATCACCCCCTGGGCCTTTTCATATGATAGGCAGTACACTGAGGACGCCCATCATAGGAGGCAGGACTTCGTCTGAGGACAGCGGCCATGCGGGGTAAACAGGAGATCTCTGCTCTGTATAATCCGTCTGCTCTCCTAGCTCGCAATGCACTTATCACAGGCAAGGCTAAACTGCTGGGCACTGGTGAGGCTGCATTGATGGACACTAATGGGGCTGTGCTGATGGGCACTGGTGAGTATAATAGACTCTTCATATATGCTTAAAAATGCACGGTTTTCCCTTTTATGAACAAGAAAATAATGACGTTATGCAGGTATAATAATGCTATGGGGCTGGTATGAAATGATGTCCAGAAATAACATACATATAATGTATTAGATATAGATGATAGATGGATAGATAGATCTAGATTTCATACAATCATTACATAAAACGCATACACTGCATATATTTGAGGAAAATATGCTTAGAAAATAGTTTACCATTTGCCAAAAAAAAAAAAAAAAGGTATATTACCTTAACATACATTACAGGCTTGTTTGTTATAAGTATATATGAGTGCACATATATTTACAGTAAGGGTATTCTTACATTGGCAGATATTTGCAAGCAATATAATAGATAATTGCGTGTGATAATCAGGTAGGCGGGACTGGATTTAGAAGTAGGCACAGTACGCAACAGCAACAGAGGCAAAAAGGTGACTTTTCACGTGCAGTTATATACACACATCATCACCATATTCTAAACCATGTTAGGGTCAGGAAACATTTAAAAATGTTCAAAATGTATTTTATATAAAAAAAAAAGGGAGATTGTAACAGAGGGGCGTTACTTTGTGTATCAATAAGCCTAATAATTTAAATCCAGACCTCACTTTATGACCATCTGCTCCTATATCAGACATTACTTTGCTTAAAAAGTATGCTGCGGAGAATTTCCATTATTTTGAAAGCCACTGGGACTAAAGGAGTAAATTTGGTTATCCAGAGAAAAGGAAGCAAACCTTTCAGCACACATAATGCAGCAGCATCTTGGCTAAGTTGGGGGAGAAAAGTTTGAGTGGGTACTGTTGGTATGACCAGTCATACGTTGACATCAATCGCCATGCATGGCCAGCATAAGCCACCTTGTCCCAGCTGATGAAAGATGGAGGAGATTGACCACTAAATCAAACCTTGTATGCCAAAATGTATATTTCAGGTCAATATTAGATTTTGTTTGTTTATGGTTATCTGTATCCTTACCTATCTCCTTTAGGCTTCCTTTTTTGCTGGCCCTTTACTTTAGGTCGCCTCTCACTGCCAATGCATGGGGCACCCCCTGGCCCTGTTACTTGGGTGGACTCCAAGCCCTTTGATGATTTCTTGAAAGTGAATTCCACAGACTCCCCCTCCTTAAGGCTGCGGAAACCTTCCATGTACAGTTTGCTCTGTGAATAGAAAAAATGTATTAAATTATAAGAATGGGAGAAAGGAGAAGAGGATTAGGTCACTTTATGAAAGCATCAATCAAAATGGTTTCCACTACTTAAAGTGTTTGTTTTTGTGTTTGTTTAATTACAATTACTGGTAAAAGCCAACTGTGTAAATGTATAGCCCCAAAATATTAATTATATATTACACATTAGGTTGGCCATATTATGTCATGTCTTGTGAGAATGATGCATCTGTATGACAGTTTCAGCAAGCTCATTTTCATAATTGATCTCGGATGATCATGCAGTGTGCGGACTAAGTACTGATCTCGGTAATATGCTGTCTCTGTCCACACTGATAAATCAAAATAGTCTCTGAAAAAAAGTTATATTAACAGTCTGACATTTTAAAACAGACATGGCAAAAACAAATATGCATTTCTGTGCCACAGGTATACCCTCTTAAAAAGATGCAGCTGCTCCTTTTAAAAAAAAATTATCATAAGATACTCTTACACATACAATGATGTGTAACAGCACGATCAACAAACTATATCATGTGCAAAATCATGTGTGATCAAATTGGTAAATTACCAATATCAAACCAATTACATACAAATTATATTATATAAACATCATAATCTAAAATGTCTAGCTTGTTACAATATATCCATCATGACACTCACATGAACAGAGTGTCCTTCCCAAGAATTAAACCACATTTTTGCACAGTGCATCCCTGATAATCCTCTTCTGGGATTCCCCGCCTGCCCCCCTGGCCCCTCCTGCCTGCGGAGTGCCCCCATGGAAAGCCACTGTCCATGGGGGGAGTCATGTGAGCTCCTATTGACACAGACAGTAAGGCTCGACCCTGCCCCCCTCCCCCGCTTCCTCATTATACAGTTTGGTTGGCAAGAGTGGAAACCAATGGTTTCCGCTACTATTATTTTTCCAGTGAGGAGGGACAGAGCCAGGGCCAGTCTGGCCTACTGGAAATGGGGCCACTTTTGAGCTGTGGCTGCAGCAGCACCCACAAAAAAAAATATATATGGCTGCACACCGACATGTAAACTGTGCATGTGCCATTTTGAAGCTAGCTGGACGTTAAAGCCTGTACACGCTTGGCGGGTGCATGCGCAGTAACGCAATGGTGCCCGGCGACACCATTTTTAAATGTGAGGCATGTGGTGGCGTGCACTTCTCCACATCACAGCCAGGTAAGATCAGGCCCCTTTGCAGTCTCAGACCACCTCCTGTTACTCTCCTGTACTATGTCCCCTATCTATGGAGGGATCTTAAAGGCAGTACCACAATATAGATTAAAGAAAATAGCAGTCATTACAAAATTACATTAGTTAAAAAAAAAAAAAAAAAATATACATCATTTTTTTTAAATGTTGGTCTTTCAATGAACGTAATTTTGTAATAAAAACTATTTTTTAATCATAAGCTTAGTACTGCCTTTAACCTCCCTGGCGGTATGATTATTTCAGATTTTAGGTGCTGAAAGCCGTACCATTATTTTGCATGGAAATTTGGCATTTTAAATTGTAGGCCTGTAATTCTTAAGAATAACTCACTTAAATCTGTCCAAACAAGAGTCTAGTAGACATCCCGAATATGATAAAGTTTGAAAAACAAAATCATAAATTATAATATAATAAATAACAATAATTATAACAAATAATAATGTAATTATAATAAAAATTATTCAAATCAAAAACACTGAAAATTGCTCAGTTGCAGATTTGTCGCTGTCATTTGTTTTATTTTTTTAAGACTAATTTCCCCACAAATTGCTTTTGCTTAATTCTGCAAGTGATTATCATTTATTATCGCTGGTTTTCTAGCTGCTCTAAAACCACTTTTGACATAAAGGGACACTTTTGGTTGCTATGGACAATCTACAGTTTGCAGGCAGAAAGAACAGTTTTTATTTTATTTTATAAAAGTACACGCAGAACACCAGGCAGACCACTAGGGACAAAGGGGGTGTTTTTTTTTTTACATACAGTACTGTAATCTATAAGATTACAGTATACTGTATGTAATGTGTTTATTTACTTAATAATTTAATTTAATTTGGCGCCGTTCTCCGCCCCGTGCGTCGTAACGTCGCAGAGAACGGAGATCGGCGGCACACAGGGACACTGTGTGAATCGAATGAGGACCCGCTCGCTCACACAGCGGGGAGGCATCGCAGGGACAAGATAAATAACTTTGTCTGTGGCTGCTGCGAGGCGAGCCCTAGTCTGGCTCGGGGATACCGCTTTTGGTAAAGAAATCTTACCCCGAGCCAAACTCGGGAATACCGCCAGGAGGGTTAAAATCTTGCCATAGATAGGGGTTCACACCCCATGTAGTTTGGATTAATTACAATTTTAATGTGGCAGGCCTAAGGCCTAGCAACATATTTCTCTCCTGTACCATATCCTCAGCCTCCAACCACCTTTTGTACCATGTCCGCAGCCTCTGACCGTCTGTCTTTTATCATGTCTGCAGTCTCTGAGGAAGGTTGCATGGGAGTGCTGCCGGTATGGTGGTCATGGGAGAAGCGAGACATGTGTGGACTGTGGAGAAGAGACTATAGGATAAAACCCAAAGCCACCAAGCTGGAGCCAACTGCCACATGACAAGCATAGAGATTTCCAGTGACCATCTCTATGACCGTCGGAGGTCCGGGCGTGACATTATAATGTCACGTCGAGCCTGTGGTTGTAAACAAAGCCATGATCGCGGCTGGAAAGCATGGGAGCATTCTTTTTTTTTTTAATCTTGTGCTTTTCAGCCTGGAGGAGATATGTGGGGTCTTATAGACCATTCATATTACAAGGGATGTTTACATTCCTTGTAATAGGAATAAAAGTGATCAATGTTTTTTTAAAGAGAAAGTGTAAAAAAAATAAAAAAAAAAGGTTAAACAAACAATAAAAAACATTTTTTTTTTAAAGCGCCCCCACAATTCTAGTTCTAGACTGCTTCAGACTCTAAACTGGTAACCTGTAAAAAAAAAAAAAGGAAGGCGTGATCTATGGATATTTTTAAGTACCGAAGTTTGGCGGCATTCAATAAGTGTACGCATTTTTAACTCGTAACATGTTGGGTATCCATTTACTTGGCAGAACATCACATTCACATTATACAAAAAATAAATAAATAAATCGGGCAAACTTTACTGTTTTGTTTTATTTTTTTTTAATTCAAGAAAAGTGTTTGTAAAATCGTTGCGCAAATACCGTGCGAGATAAAAAGTTGCAATGACCGCCATTTTATTCCCTAGGGTGTCTGCTAAAAAAAAACATATATAATGTTTGGGACTTCTGAGTAATTTTCTAGCAAAAAAAAATATATGATTTCTACATGTAGGAGAGAAGTGCCAGAATAGGCCCAGTATGGAAGTGGTTAAAAGACATTTACAACAAATCAAGGTTGACTGCACAATGCCCATAAAGCAAATTCATGATCAAAGAAGCTTGGAATGGTCAACCCATTTGTAAAATTGCTGACCAAACTGCTCACATATAGCCAAGTCTCTATACTGGTATATAATTATCCCATTGTAGGACAGAGTGATTTCCCCCCCCTCTCCCTTTACTCATGGGGATTCCCTGTTATGCCTACATGTTAATGAACGTGCAAAAGCCATCTCCCTCTCTCCAGGTGGGGGCTGCAGGGTTTCCCAGCTTATGACAGAGAGCGGATATTCTGCCTAACTGAATGGAAGAACAAAGGGATCTCAGACATGCTATACATTCCGTGCATTCCTAATAGAGAGGGGGAGGGTAGGAGGCATAGGCAGAGGGGGGAAGGGGCTTGTTATGCAGGTAGCCATGTGCTCTATGCATTGTTCAGCAGCAGTGATTAAAGCACTTCAAGTACGGGTAAAGGTCATTACTGGCCCATAGAAACGTTAGGTTACCAATATCTATGCTCCTGTGCCAGTTGGCCATTCAAATCCCTTAAGCTGGCCATACATTATTAATTATTTTTTCATTCAATCAGTAGGTTAAAACTATTTTTTGTGTATATATGTGTGTGTGTATATATATATATATATATATATATATATATATATATATATATATATATATATATGAGTTAGGTTAAAAACAAAAACACAAGTACATCTAGTTCAACCATAAAAAAAAAAAAAAATTATATATTATATATATAAAATCATACAATCCCATATACTCAATTCTATACCCACAGTTGATCCAGAGGAAAGAAAGAAAAAAAAAAACAGCAGAGCATGATCCAATTTGCAGCAGGGGAAAACATTTCTCCTGATCCCCCTGAGAGGCAATCGGATTTTCCCTGATCAACTTTACCTATAAATGTTAGTACACAGCTATATTATGTACATTTTGGAAAGTATCTAGGCCTTTCTTTAAGCAATCTACTGAGCTTGCCAGAGTCTATTTCACATCTCTTAATTTGAAGAAAAAAAAAAAAAATATATATATATAGTCTATTTCACATCTCTTAATTTGAAGAAAAAAATATATATTATATATATATATATATATATATATATATATATATATATATATATATATATATATATATATATATATATATATATATACACACACATACATATATATATATATATATATATATATATATATATATATATATATATATATCCCAATGCCCCCATCCACACATTTGAGGTGAAAAGAGAAAAAAAATATATATGTCAAACCGGAATACAATTCTTTCCTATGTGGCTAGTTTATGCGCTGGATCTAGCATTATATCCAAAAGTATATGGCTGGCTTAAAGCCTGGATGATCAGAATTTTGATCTTTGTAGACTTGCTAAAATAAGGATTGTAGTGCCAAAATGAGGTCGATTTCTAAAAAAGCAAATAGGCTATTCACTTTGTCTACTTTCATGGTCCAATGACAAGCTTGCAAAATTGCTTTGGATACTCTTTGCAGAGTCCAATTTTCACCACATTGACTAAACTAAAGAAAAATTGCCTTGCAAAGTGAACAGGCCTTCCTGCATTGTACAGGCTTGAATAGACAGAATACATTGAGCTAACCGTAAACTTGTAGTTAAACTGTACCCTGGGCATAAAACAGTCAAACTGAGTGCATAAAAATACACGTGCATTATCACCCAAGTGTGAATGTTTGTGTAATGCGCAGAGATCCCAGTGCAGACCTAATGTCAGGGAATAATAGACATTTAACTGCTAACGTGTGAAGACATTTTCCTTTTTCTGTTAGTTCAGACCATCAAGAATACCTTACTTTTTAATCTGTGAAGCGAAGGAATATCAAATTGCAGTGAATACATCGTATTTATGGAAACCTAGATTACCACCATTGTTATTTATAACCTTTAGCTTTGATAAAATAAGCAGAAGAAATTGGTTTTAATTTCCCCGACTGATATATTTCTTGATATCCATGTTATATCTGATCATTTACTAGAGGATATATACCTTTTGGAGACAAGGGGGAGTGAATGGGGTTTAGTAGTAGGATGTTGGTACTTTATGTTTTTCAGAGACACATTTTAACCAATTTAATAAAAGGAGGTTATATTTTATATGGTATACGACTGACTAGTTAGTTATTCCAAAGGGAGGTTTTCAGCCTATTAAAGTCCCAACTTTTTGTGCATGCTTCCAAAGCCCTAATCACACCTAAGTACACGCAGGAGAATGGTGATTTATATCACAGACCACAAAGTGTCATTTTCAGTGGTCCCTAGGTGCCATGTCAAAAGGGAATAGGGCTTAGATTTGATTCAGTCTGTCTTGAATGGGGGTATGGCAGCCATCTGTGTGATCATAGCAGACAAGAACATGAGCAGTCGAGATTTAAGAAAACAAGAAGGAACCATGGAGCTAATCTATTAGTTCTCAATGATTGTATTCTGCAAAGATCCAGTGTAAATTGTGAACAGTGCCAGGATCACAAGTGGTACATGTTTGTATGAAGTAAAGGCCATGTTGGTGGTACATGATGGGCAAAAATGTGAAAACATTAAAAATCTGAAATTAAGTAACCAAATTACCCTGATTTTATTCTCCCATTGCAGCATGTGGGATTAAAGAAACAATGACACAATAAGTATTGGCATAAAATGTCTCTATACACGTATGATCATAACTAAAGTGTTGCTGGTGTGAATTTGTTATTTATGTTTCCATGACAATGCCTGTTCTAGGTGTTATGGAAACATTTAGAGGGGGGTTTACTAAAAATGGAGAGTGCAAAATCTGGTGCAGCCCTGCATAGAAACCAATCAGCCTCCAGGTTTTATTGTCAAGGCTTAAAGGGGTTGTAAAGGAACAATTTTTTCCCCCTAAATAGCTTCCTTTACCTTGGTGCAGTCCTCCTTCACTTACCTCATCCTTCCATTTTGCTTTTAAATGTCCTCATTTCTTCTGAGAAATGCTCATTTCCTGTTCTTCTGTCTGTAACGCCACACAGTAATGCAAGGCTTTCTCCCTGGTGTGGAGAAAGCCTCTTGAGGGGGGAGCGGGCGAGCAGGAGTGTCAGGATGCCCACTAACACACAGCTCCTTTCTCTATCTGCAAAGTAGAAAGTGTCCTGACTTGCCTGCTCGTTTCCTTTACAGCCCTTTTAATTGAACTAGAATCTGATCAGCTATAATGCAAAGCTGCACCAGATTCAGTGTGCTCTAGTTAGTAAGTCTTGCCTATTGGGTGCATGTACTCAATAGTTTAGATAAGGCTATGCTTGTGGGATTAAGAAAAAAAAAAAAAAACAATCACATTGTATCCTATTTGAGGATCTGTTGAAGACAATGTAATTTGCTCTTATCTTCCTGTTTCTGCAGGATGTGTTATCTCACTTTGTGTCCTGTATACACAGGAGATATTGGGATAGGAAATATGCTGCCCTATGGAGGGAGGTGATGGTGGCTCTGGTCTGTAGAAGACTCAGACCTTTTGATGCTGAGAATGTTGGAGGCTGCAATAAGGAAATTAGACATTTGAGACAATAAAGTGAGATAGTACCCTTATGCCACCCACACACTTCCAAAATCTCCTGAGAATGCACAGGTCAAGCAAAGGTTACTGGGAATCCATAGCATGCGATTCATCCCTGAATATTCATTCCAGTGCTTGCAGGTGGTCTCATCTCAAGAGAGATATATAAATACACAGAATTGATAAATGTAGATAAGAAAGACAGTTGTTTTAGATCAGTTTTGTTTTATACTGATTGCATGGATAAACATTTGGAATGCCATTAGGTATATCAGAAATACACAGGAACCTTTTCCCAGCGTGGATGCATTTCCGTGTGGAATTTTATACACTTACAGCTTGTTTTAATAAAAGGAGTGTTCATTCTTTGGTGCAATCAGAAGTCACTCTGCTGAAAGCCGTGTATAATATAGTGGATTCTGATTGGTTGTTATAGGCTATTGCTTATAAGTAGTTGCACTCTTTAATAAAGGCCAGTACTTACTGTTTTGGAGCACACTTAAGTCTACAGTCTCTTAAATACAGATAAGATCAGGTCTCTGGAATGCTTGGAATTTTTCTTTTCAGAAAAAAAGAGTTGAGATCTTGAATCGATCCCCTGTCAAACACTTCCCTTTGGCATTTCTCTATTTGTGCTTTAAATCAGTACTCTTTCCCATTTACAAATGGTAATGAATAATGATTAAAAGTTGTCTTAATGAAAAAAGCCACACACACACACACACACACACACATTTTTGATCTGATAAACTTTACTAATCTTATGTATTTTTTAAAGCCCTTCGCCCATCAGTCAGTACCTTGCCTGAGTACTTGCTAAGGCCAGTAAAGTAGAAGTCTTTATACCGGGTTATAGTTATTAAATGGCTTTCCTTCTCTATTACCCTTTTCTATGATACCCATCCCTTTTCACTTTTTATGTTTCTTTCCCCCCTTAGGTATTTTAGAGTATGGTCTCCAAGGTCCACAGCGTGCAAGAACTGTTTTCGTTTTATGTCCCTGGAGCACCATAGAAGTGCTTGCAGTCAGTAAATGTTAGGCAATAAAGATGCTACGGCTCTACAGACTCGTCCACAAATCTGAGTTGAACTGAACGTAGACAGAGTGCTTTCAGGGCCACACACCCACCTCTGCATGCCTGTCAATCTTAGATCTGTGGCTGAGTCTGGACAGTTGCTGCATCTTCATTGCCTAATATAGACTGCCTGAATGCAGCTCTACACTGCTAAAAATGCATACCCCCCCCCCCCCAAAAAAAAAAAAAAAAAAAAAACACACACAACACAAACAAAGCCGCTTTTGCATGCTTCTGGCTTTTGTACCCCAAACGTGGGCTCTTGTGATGGACCTTGTTGAGAGAAATATCAAATGCGGTACTTTTTTTTTTTTTTTTTTTAGTAGGGAGCACTCGTGTGGAAGGATTGATCTGTACAAGGGTTGTAATATTTGAGCTGATGTACTAATAGCCAATAGGCTGTTCAATTTGCAAAAGGAAGTTGCACTTTGTAAAGGGAATATGACCCAGAGCTTAGTGAAAGAGGTGAAGCGCTGCCGACTTCCATCATCCAATCATTTTCAGGCAAAAATGCAGTCTATTTTCTTTGCACATGATTGGGTATTCTTTGCAAAGTAGATTTCCTCCACATTCACTAAGCACAGGAGCAAACTCCTTTACAAAGTGCAACTTCCCTTGGAAAGTAAATAGTCTATTGGCCTTCTTTAAATCAACCCTACGGTGTCTCCAGTCTAATGCCGCGTACACACGGTCGTTTTTTGCGATGAAAAAAAACGTCGTTTTTTAAAACGTCATTTAAATTGATCGTGTGTGGACAAAACGTTGTTTTTTGTCTTCAAAAAAACGACCAAAAAAAAAATTCCAACATGCTTGAATTTTTTGTGTCGTTTTTCAAAACGTCGTTTTTTGTTTCACAAAAAGTCACCGTGTGTAGTAAAATCGTTGTTTAAAACGAAATTTTTCAACATGCCCAGAAGCTAGTTATGAAGCGAGCTTCAATGGAAAAGAGTGGTGAACGTAACCTCGCTTTTTGTGAAAAAAACGATGGTGTGTAGGCAACATCGTCTTTGAAAAGTGACGTTTTAAAAACTTTGTTTTTTACTTCACAGAAAACGTAGTTTTTTTTCCCCATCACAAAAAATAATCGTGTGTACGCGGCATTAGACTCCTCAGTCTCCAACACCTCCTATAGCATATAAGGCTGTGTACACACGATCAGTCCAAACTGATGAAAACGGACTAAAGTCCAGTTTCATCAGTCCAAACCGACCGTGTGTATGGCCCATCAGTTTTAAAACTTGCTTTAAAAATCGGACTAATGGACGCCTGACCGATGGTTAGTACGCAAAAGCATCGGTTCAAAAACCCGTGCATGCTCAGAATCAAGTCGACGCATGCTTGGAAGCATTGAACTTCGTTTTTTTTTCAGCACGTCGTTGTGTTTTACGTCACCACGTTCTCACACGATCGGTTTTTGAACCGATGGTGTGTACGCACATCAGACAATCCATCTGTGAACCGATGAAAATTAACTTCAGTCCGTTTTCATCAGTTTGGACTGATCGTGTGTACATGGCCTTAGAGTCTTTAAAATTTACTTACAACATGGCCATAGTTTTTTATCTCCTATTGCATATATGCAATGTCCCACAGCTTTATGTTGCATTACATTCACTTCTTATATTCCTAATTCCTTATATGTGGCTCGTTAGTAATGTCATGTCAGGGGCCACACTTTAGGCCCTGTGTCAAGAAGGTTGACCACCACTGTTCTAAAGCATCTTACAAATACTAGTAATTTTCAAAATCATATACACAAGACACTATAAATTTGCAATCCATAGTGGATTAGATGTTAAATATTTAAATCAAAGTTAAAGTTTCAACAACAGTATAGATTCAGAGCTTCATTAGAAATTACATTTTTTTAAGAATCAGATAGTTTTCTTACCTGATGCACAAAGACATCCACAGGTGTCTCCAGCTCAGCTCCTACTTTCTTGGTCATTGTGAGGAAACCAAAGCCCATTCTAACATTAAACCATTTGCAGGTCCCGGATCCCTGAAAATTTTCGGCCTCCCCACCTTTAGAAGACTCTGAGTCTTCTACAGGCTTCAAGAATCCTCCTGTAAACATAAATACTACGGTTAACTTTTGGAAAAAATTTAAAACTATTTTTCACAAGACCAATTATACAAAAAAGTTTTGTAATAGTAAAAAATCTAATGCAAAATACTAATATTAGGAGTATAAGGATAATCACTTCATGATAGCCATTGATGGGTTTGCTCATGTAATCCAAGGAAGCAAATTCAAATTCCGTGTAGAGTTTACTAGAGAACCTATGTTGACCAGAACACAGCATGGAGCTCCTTTATAGGTAGGTTCATGGGAAAGAGCTGTAATGTTATTAGATCAATAATATCATAGTGTCTTTTTTTTTTTTCTTTAAGTAAATAATTTGTGAAATTGAGAGTTTCCATTTTCCTGAAATGTTGCCAAAAATGTTAACTTTCAGGCAAATTATCACCATTTAGGTAAAATGCATAGGAGGGAATGTGAAAGAAGGTGTTTTGTATGGCTGCAATGGACACCTACACACTTGTTAGCGATTGACTGTTCATTTCAATAGCCAGAATAAATTAATATCCTGGCCAGTGGAATAATTGAGCACCCAGACACTTGACAAGCGTGTGCAAAACGTGGCTTTAGGTGTGTTCTTTCAACAGCGTTTTCCTGCCAGGAGCAAAAGGCATTCAGAATAGCTGGGCAAACACAACGTGTGCATGATGCCTCGAAATTAAGTATCCCATTACTTTTCTAAGCATGAGTGAAAAAGCATTTGGTATACGATACAGGCACTCTTATACCATGGCCCATCATCTTCAAGGCTCTGGAAGCTCCAAGCTGGTGTGTTTTGATATGCTAATCAAAATGTTTGCCTAGATCGACAAGGGCTATTTCCTGCCTCATTCAATTTAATATTGGACATTGAAGCAATGTCCACTGATGGGCTAGAACACCAGAATATAAATATTCCAACTGAGACATTTGTTCTGAGGACAACTGTGTAAGAGAGGGGCTCCTTTACTTTTTGGGAGACTTCTTCTCACTTGCTTTTTGTACAGGACAAAACATATTCCCAATAAAGCAAAGGGGAAAAAAACTGAAAGGCCGCGTACACACGATCGGTCCAAACCGATGAAAACGGACTTAAGTCCAGTTTCATCGGTCCAAACCGACCGTGTGTGGGCCAACAGTCTTTTGTCCTTCAATCCAAAGTTTTAAAACTTGCTTTAAAATTGGACTGATGGACGCCTGACCATCGGTCAAAACCGATGGTTAGTACGCAAAAGCATCGGTTCAAAAACCCGCGCATGCTCAGAAGTCGACGCATGCTTGGAAGCATTGAACTTCGTTTTTTTCAGCACGTCGTGTTTTACGTCACCGCGTTCAAACATGATCGGTTTTTGAACTGATGGTGTGTACGCACATCAGACCATCAGTCTGTGAACCGATGAAAATGAACTTTAGTCCGTTTTCATCGGTTTGGACTGATCGTGTGTACGCGGCCAAAGAAGTTTTAACCATTCCAACTTTTTAGGGATGCCACAGCCTACCCCCCCCCCCTCCCCCCTAGTCCTGCACCTCACATTACCCAGCAAGCAGCCATCTTGTTACCCACTGCCCACACAGAAATCCCATCACACTACCCTCCTGTTGTGGCCTGCATGTAAAGTTATCACATGCAGTCTGCAGATTTCCCCTATCCAGTGCCACAGAGAGCTCTTCTTCCCACATCGGAAGACAAAAGACTTGCCCTTGGCCTTGCTCCTGATGTGGCGAGGGTGCAAGTTCCTGGAATCTGTTGCTATGGCAGTCTGATGCTAAGCGTTGGCTGCCTGATTGTTGGAATCAGTGTGTTCAGCTCAGTGTTATAGGCCAGAGTTGGGAGCGGTGGGTGAAAGACCTCTATGAGAGGCAATTGCTGGCTGTACTTGCAGGGACCCGTTACTGATCGGGCGTCCAGAATCTCTCCCTACTTTGACTCAGGAGCCTCCTATTGCCACTCTGTTCACCTCCTTCCTAACCCTGTTGTACGATACCTGGTGTACCAGATGTTGTTGCCAAATCACCCTACATTTCGATCTACTACCCACATTTTTTTCACCACAAGGCTGATTTTCCTGATTGTACTTCTTCCACCAAGAAATGGACAGACATTTGCAGATTCCTTGAATCCGTTTATTATAATCCTTAGCTGTGCCATATTGCTTCTTGTGACCCTGAACCAGGGCTGTCTTAATGAGAGGGCACACCTGGGCACTGCCCAGGGGCCCCAGCTGCATGGGGGGCCCCTGCACTTTCCCCAAAGCAGCTGGTCCTTGAGCCCATGCTGCCCCGAAATTGGGGGCCCCATGATGGCACTGAGAGTGATAGATGCAAAGGGGAGGCAGTCTGCCTCCTACCTACTTGATGTCTGTTTACCTGCAGTGTCATCATTGTAGGGGCCCCAGAGCTTTACCTTGCCCAGGGGCCCGTGATGCTATTAAGATGGCCCTGCCCTGAACTTATCATTGGCTGCGTTATATTGCTTCCCGTGACCCTGCTTTTTGTTCTTGCTGATCGATTGCTGCTCCTGTTCCTCTGGACTAACCTTGCTGTACCCGGACTGCTGCTCTGTGACTCAGGACTTATTCTTGTTGTTCCATAGTGCCGCTTTGTGCCAGTGGACTCACCATTGGCTTTACTGGAATGCCGCTTTGGACTTATCCTCTGCTGTGCCATATTCCTATCCTGCCAGTCTCCCCTTTTGCCTTGGAATGTTACTTGTGCACTCACACCTTGTTTCTGCACTCTATTTCGTTCCTTCTCTCCTATGAGGTTGCTGCATTTTCCTGACTATACCACACTTATCTCACACCCCGTTCTGTGAACTGAAATGTGAATGGACTCTGCATAAAAAACAGTGCCCACCTGTGACAAAGGTTTTCACTGTGTTTTAACAAAATTAGCAGTATTGGGTAAGGATCATTTCTATGGCCACCCAGAGACCTAGAAAAATGCTCTGACGTCCATGCACGATCAGGCACCCTCAGCCATGAGGATCAGCTGGCAGGTTCATGAATAGGAACATTCTACTGAATGGAGTGAAGAGAGGAGGGGGATGAACAGCATTAGTAGACACCACTAGCACTGCGTAGACCAAGTTAGAGCAATATCGGTGAATATCTTAACCTCCCTGGTTCTCCCAGGACAGCAGCTGGCCAATTCACCATTTCATGTCTAAGAGCATATATTTAAATAATATAAAGTTTTCCTGATTTATGTGCTGCCAATGATTATAAACAAGGAGGCAGCAGTTTACTAAGGCTGGCTTCACACCTATGCATTTTTAGTGCTTTTTACATTTTTTGCAGATTTGCACTACACTCCACTTAACATGGTTTCCTATGGAACACGTTCTGTAGTGCAAATCTGCAAAATGCAAAAAGCCCTAAAAATGCATAGGTGTGAATCCAGCCTAAAAGGTTTAAAAAATCTATTCCTGTGCTGTGGGAGCACATTGGCTGGCCATACATTGAAAAAGAAAAAATTGTATAATTTCCTTTAGATGTACCTTGAACTATGTAGTGCAAGGGCCTACCTAATTGTATACAGATTGAAAGTGTTTAGGTTTGATATCATATTATATGATTTTGGTAAATCTAAAGAAAAATTGTACAAGAAGGTTGTATAATGTATGGCCAGCCAAAGTCTGAATCTAGCCTAAAGGGCCAATTTAAGTTCATATTTTGTTTGGTTAGCAATCAACACTGGAAACTGAGGGTCCCATCTGCTGTGTCTTCAACAGTATCGGGGAACTGGGAGAGTGTTTTTTTTTTTTTCAGTGCAATCACAAGACAGGTAATGAGCGACATGAGTTGTAAGGTGCCACTTGTACATGGCCAGCATTTTCCAGTGCCGACTGCTTGACAACCAAAACACTAACAGATGTCCAACATAGTGCTATGCATTTTATCAAGTCATGTTGCATGGCTGTCCAAAGCCCAAGTTTATTAAAAAACAAAACATCATGATTAGATGACATAAACATTAACATAATGTCTTGACTCTACTAGCCATTTTATAGCTATGCCAACTACAGTAAGGCCCATTTACACTGCAAGAGTCCATGTGTCCAGTTTCCCATAATAAAAAATATAGTCTGTTTCCATCCCAATGCTGCAGTGCAGCACAATTTAAAAAATATGACAAATATGACATAGGTCTATGTCTCAACTAAAAATTCAACTATGACTGGTCTGACCATAGCTAGCAATAATAGAAAAGAGGTTAAAACACAATCTGCTTGTGTGCCATTTGTATGCAAATTCCTGGCCAACACCCTTTGGACAAAAGTCCTACACTTTGTCTGCAGAAAATCCGATTGTGTGTATGAGGCTTAAATTGTATAATCTCTGCAACATTGGGCAAATAAGTTCTCAGCATACTGGAAAATTTCTAAAACAAAAAAAAAGTTTACCTCTAAATTAAAATGACATAATGTACTAAAAGCTGGCCATATGTGGATAGAAAATCATTTGAAAAAAAGTTTGTTTTCGATAAAGATCTGTCGAACGGCTTGTCAACACACTTGTCAACATATTTAATCAATCGTTCCCAACATAAAATGGTACATTTTTTTGTCGATCAATGGACATGCCTTGTACCTTTTTTCACGAAAATTTAGAAAATAGTTTGATTATGCAACAAAATTCGGACATTCTTTTGGCAGAAAACGTTGCATTTTGAGAATTGAAACGTGCCCACAACCGTTTAAGTTGAAAGATCAGACGATTTTTTGAAATGATTTTCTATCCACATATGGCCAGCTTTACAGTGATCTTAGACTGCTCTAAATTGGTATCATTTTTAGGAAACAATTCCATTTTGGAAAAATAGACTCTTATGCTCCGTACACACAATCGGAATTTCCAATGGCCTAAAATCAGATGGAATTTTTCGTTGGAATTCCGTTCAAGCTGTCTAGCATACACACTGTCAGACAAAATTCCAACCGTCCAAAACGCGGTGACATAAAACACTACGACGAGCCGAGAAAAATGAAGTTCAATGCTTCTGAGCATGCGTCGACTTGAGTCTGAGAATGCGTGGGTTTTTTCTCTGTCAGAGTTGCATACAGATGATAGGAATTTTCTATCGTTTTTTTTCCCCCATGGTAAAAAAAATAAAACATGTTCTATTTCTAAACACAGACGGAAAAAAGTCAGATGTGGCCTACACACGATCGGAATTTATCTGACTTTTTTCATCGAAAATTCCAATCGTGTGTATGCGGCATAAGGCTGGGTTCACTCTCTTCACATGCAGCTCACAGCAGGGGTCTGGTGCGTCCCCATTCACTGTTTCAGGTCCCATTTCAGCCTGAATTCAGACTTGAAATTAACCAAAAGACGAGCAGGACGCCTGTGCAAATTTGCACCGGACCTGCTGTGGAGACATGTGAACCGGCTCAATAGAGAGCCATGCAAAATCTCTTGCTATTGTGAATCCAGCCTCAAGCCTAGTACACACGGGTTGAATGTCATTGGCCGGTTTAATAGAAACCTGATGATATTCGGCCAGTATGGCTGATCTCTTTCGAAGGGGCATGCCCGAAAACGAGCTGCTGATCGGCATCTAATCAGCGCTTTCAGCCAATAGCTGAGAGTGCTGACAGGAGCATTCTGGAAAGGAATGCAGTCCCTCCTCCCGGTCAGAACACAATAGAACAGCAGGGGAGATTGCTGTACTAACATCGCATGGTTAGTACAGTGGCTTCAACTTATGCAGTCAGTTTTTTTTTTGTTCAGCCCGCTGGGTTGAAAAGAAAAAAAAACCCAGTAGTGTGTATATGTCTCAAATGTTCATGATGGATCTACTCAAAAAAAAGTTGGATTATCCAGGCATTTGGCACCTTGCAAAATGTAGTATCATTCGTAGCGGCAATGAAATTCAAAAGCACAACAAAGCAGATGTATTTATGTACATACCGTCATATTTGTTGTATTCTATAATTGAGCACACACTGTTTCTACAGGTCTGTCCTCTGCACCATTTACACAAGAGGATGACCTGTACATTAAAGCTAAACTCTAATGATGATATCTTTTCCGCACATACATTGGGCCAGCTTGGAATATTGCAAGTATACATATGTGATACTCAATTAGCCTCTGTGGAAGCTATAAAATCACTGTAACTACTGCAGTGATAGCAGAAGTCTTCTGGGTGCCATGCTGAGCGGCTGCCCTTCTGCATAGTAACCATAGGGGGGGCTCATGTCCAGCATGACCGCCATTCAGAGAATGCTTTGCATTTTTCTCAATGAATGCAAAGCGTCCTCCAACCGATAAGACGAGGTTGAGTGGAGGGGCACTGATGTCACCTCCAGTAGTGCTCAAAGAATATATACTGTAATAATTATACATATAAAAATATCAGCCACAGAAGATATTTAGTACATGGACCACTGCAACATCAATGTCTGCCAAACACATGTGCATTTTTTTTTTTTTTGGAGAATGAGCAAACATTTTTAGCTCTTGTGTGTAATTGAGCTATTCAAGTCAGCTGAGTCTTTTAGGCTAGCTCCAACAGCCAATGAGTACTTAGGCCTGATTCACACCCATGCATTTTTAGCGCTTTTTGCACTACAGTCCATTTAACATGGTTTCCTATGGAACACTTTCTGTAATAATGCATAGTTGTGAATCAGGCCTTAGTGGACATAAGGAACATGTACCTGGTAATTATTTTGACTTTAGCAAAACTAGATTTAGCAAATGAGCCTATAGCTAGCCAGCAGATTTTCGAAAAACAAAACGTTCGGACAAAAATTCGTACAGTACATTTGATGACTTGACAAATGTTGTTCAAAAGCACTTCAAATTTGTATTCGATTCGCAAATTAATGCAATTTCCCAAACAAAAACCACATTCGTGGTTAGAAATTCGTAAATAAAAGAAAAAAATTCCATCCTGCTCCTTTGAATTTTCTCTTTGCGGTGGTCGATAACAAACATCAGGTTTTACCCCACTAACAATTAGAAAATCAAACAAACTGAAATTAAAGTTTTCACACAAAATTCTTCTAGTGTATAGCCAGCTTATGGATCTTAAAGGAAACCTGTACTAAACAGGAATAAGGAGACTGCCTTAAAATGCAAATAGCAAGACGCTCATACTGATGTAGTGGATTCAATACTTTCTGATGCGTTGACCTGGAACAAGCATGCAGATCAGGAGTTCTGGCTTTGCCCACATTTCTATTGCTGCATACATATTGAAACATTCAGCATTGACAACATGCATAAAACTGGCCATACATTAGTAGAACTTGTGTCAACATTTTCATTTTAAGAACGTTCGTTTGACTTTGTAATCATTAGTGGGGTCAAATCGCCATTCGTTTTAGACTGCAGTAACAAGAAAAATTTGAGGAAGCAGAATGGAAAATTTCTCAAAAATGAATGAATTTCCAAAAGTGTAATGTGCGTCTCGTTTATCCATTTGATCTAAAATGGATAAAAAGCTAATAAAATGTATTTATAAACAATATTTATCAATGCTAGTAGTGTATGATAAGGCCAGCTTTATTTTCTCAGCAAGCTGACCATTTGATTGTATAAGCTTTTATGTTTAGATGGAAATGTATAGAAAGCTAAATGTATGTAGGCTTACATAAGATCCAGTTTGTATGAAAGAATGAATGGATAGGATGAAGATTAAGTTGTTGAAGGTTGTAAATGCTGGCCAAATGCAACACTTTATTTTTCATACATTTTTATTATAAGTGGTTTAGTAACATTCAAACCAAAGTTAGTAGAGTCAGTTTAAAACAAAAAGAAAAAATTATATACATATAATAATAATAATAAGTCTCTGGAAAAAGACAGTTTAGCCAATCTTCCAGCAACATGGGATTTCAATATGGAGTTCAATTAACAATTCTTTACTCATTAGGTTATCAATCATCAGTGTTAACCATTAAGTAAAATATCAGTCCAACGCTTCCAAACTCAGTATTTAGGCATTAATCAATTTGAAAAATACCCAAAAATATTACTTTCAGTAATGTGGCATAATGTAGTCATAGCAGTGTATCATAACTGGTACAACTAGGTAGATTCTGAAGACCACAGCAATGCATCTACTACCTTTAGTAGTTAAAGCACAGTCAAACATAATAAAAATGATCCAAAACAGTAATGAACACAGGGAACTCGTTTTACAACAAAAACTATTTTACAACAAGCATTGCAAAAGTTACAGTTCTCTAGCTCATGTTTTCCAAAGAAAAAAAGCTAAAAACAAAAATGCACACCACACATTTCAACCCTAAAACTCTCTCTACTATCTCTCAATAGCCACCGTTACAAAATAAGAGCAATTCACTAGCTCACAGCAGAAACAAGAGCAGGTCTTACAATCTCTCAAAATCTGGACACACTAAATGTCCCCAAAGAAATTCAAAGCTTAGTGGCACCCAGCCAACTCCATCCCAGGCTAGACACCCATTTCTTCCTATATATCGGCGCATCCAAGACCTTTCCCACAGCCACTAGTCATCACCTGGAATCTCAGCGTTGGTAACAGAACCCATTTAGGAGTTCCTCTTGAGTTAATGAAGTATCCCAGGAACTCCCTTGAAGTCTTGTATCAGCCAAAAGCTTGTGGTCTCCAGTCTAACTAGATCCTTCACCTTCTCAAAATCACCCACCCTCCCCCTAGTTAGAATAAAGAAATTAAATGCACAAAAGAGACAACAAGGTTTGCTACATCTTCTTGGGACAATAGAGATGGGAGGGCAATTGCCTTTGAAAAGATCCAAAATTTTGCAAGACAATGGTAGGTCAACTGGCAAAGCTGCCCTCCCCCTCTCCTCTCAAAGAAAATTTCCAAAATTTTAACCAAAATCACCTTCAAATTCCATGGCCCGCCCCTACCCCCTCAATCCGATCACCTTGTGCCATGCTGAGTTTAAGGTTAAGTGGTGGTCCTGTATCAGAGGTCAAGCAGAGCTCCCACGCAGGTCCTCATGACGATATGTTGTCATGTTGTCACACTCACATGCTCCTCGTCTAGAAAGATTCAAAAATTACTCTCTCTCGAAATAAGAGCACCCTGTGGTTCTGGGTACCCAAACTATCCAATCAGCAGTAGAGACCACCTGCCAGGACAGCAATGAATGACTACCACACTTGGGCACACTATTAAGACCTCCCATATGAAGCCCACCTCCCTGGACAAATGTAGCTGAAAGATGACCAGTCAGGGGTTGAGCTGACCTGGAATGATTTCCCAATTCCATCTTCTCTTCAATCAGTCCCCCTCCCCCAGGGCACAGGAGAGCAGAAGGGAGGGGGTGTTAAGGAACATTTGAAGTTGAATGGGCAGTGTTTCACAGAGATATGATGCAGATGCTTACGATATAATCTGAGTAAATAGAAGTACACCTTTAAGTGAGTTTAGGAAACATGTCTAGGACTAAATGATGGAGGTATCTTACCTGGTTTAAATATCCCAGTGCAGTTATAGGTACTGTTTTTCAGAGTTATCTTGCACACATGTATGGGTGTACATTGTGACTGTGTATATTAAACCAATTACATTGATGTCTGCTTCCACATATCAGCTGGAGCTGCTAAAGTGTTTGGCTGTCTTTTGTTACTAGGTGTTGCTTTCATTAGGAATGCACTGATCAGGAGACAGCAGGGTCAGACTCCCTGTGTGCTGCTGGCTCCAAGAGTCTTCTGTGAAGCTTCTGTTTAAAAGGTGATAACACTCTTCATCCCCCATTGAGAGGTTTAAAAAGGCCATCATGTTTATGTGTCACACCCATGCATGGGACAAAGGCCCTGCAACCAGTCTGCAGTTTCCGGTGGTCAGTTTAAACTGGTCCTGGCCATTGGCTTTATTTGAAACTTTTAACTCTTTAATGCCTGCATTGACACCATGGTTGGGAGGTGGGCTGCCTGCAATGTCTCTAATACCCAAAGATCATATCAGTGAATATGATGCACAAGTTTACATCCTTAAAGCAGAGGTCCGCTGACCATTCATTTATTTTTATTTTTTTCATGCATTCTGACACTTGCCTAATAACAATATAACACTCACGTGTTTGGTGTAATTATTCCCCCGATATCCATTTTCATATCTAAAATGAACTTATAAAAACGGACGATGGCCGGTTCCATGTTGCTTGTGGGCATGTAAAGCCCACAAGCATTGATTTCCTGGATGCGGTGAATGCTGAGCTCCCAGCATTCACTGCTTGTTTTCGTGCGCATGCTCAGTTTGTGCGGATTTTGCAGCGGTGTCCTGCCAAGAATGGTGCCCTGGACTGCGCAGACGCAGCGCTCTAGCAAATGGAACTGCCGAAAATTGATGAGCATGAAGAGCTGTAACTCAGCTGTAGACTGTGCCTGCGCAATGAACAGGACATTGTGACAGACGTTGCCGCACCCTCTCAAAGCTCGCTCCACTCTGCAAGGGGCGGGTGTATTATTAGGGTGGTTTTATCAAGAAACTACAGACAAGTATTGAAATCGCCCATCCACATTGAACTACCCGCCCTTATCATCTATGTCCATCAATTTAAAATACAGCCTCTTCGCCCTTCATTTGTTTAAACATGCCCCGCAAAAGACGTGTAGTTTCTTGATAAAACCACCCTAATAATACACCCCTTGCTGTAGCCATCTGCTCCTTACATGATATAATAGTAATACACCCGCTCCTTGCAGAGTGGAGCGAGCATCGAGAGCGTGCGGCAACGTCTGTCATAATGTCCTGTTCATTGCGCAGGCGCAATCTACAGCCGATTCAAAGCTCTTCATGTTCGGCAATTTTCGGCGGTTCCATTTGCTAGAGCATGGCGACTGCGCAGTCCAGGGTGAGCATTATCCTCCAGGGGGACACATCACTGACCCCTGGGAATCCTGCCACTTAGCTCCCAGGAGACAGTGCGCCTCAGGGAAAAAATAAAATACACACTTACTCCCGCGGGAGTTACATGCAGGAAATGGCAGAATAAAGACTGATTCTAAGGTAAATACATGACCAAAAATGAGGAAAATGGAGGAAGGTGGGGCAACAAGCCCCGGGACTTTAAACGGTGTCCAGATAAAACAATAAACAAGGATTAAGAAAATATACAACATTTTTTTATATTCTACTTTGACTAGCCAAAAATGTTTTTCTTTTCATTTGCACATCTGCTCATAGCACTGATGGGGTTAAGGTTAACCTAATAAATTGTGTGGACCTCCGCTTTAACCAACACAAAAAGCTGCAATAGGGCTCAGTAAGGCTCCATTCAGACCTAGGCGTTTTGTCGCCCTACGCCCGACGCTGCAGAAGCCTGTGATACGCTGGATGGGCGAATTTACATTGTCGGCTATGGAGATGGTTCACATCTCTACACCGAACGCCGAAACGCCGTACGCCTGAAACAAGTCCCGGACCCTTTTTTTCAGGCGTATTTGGCGTTCGGCCATAGCCGACAGTGTCAAATTCTGCCCTCCAGCAAAAAAGCAATAGGTGTTTTGTCCCCGCGATCTGCGGCGACAAAACGCCTATTGCTTTTTTGCTGGAGGGCAGAATTTTACACTGTCGGCTATGGCCGAACACCGAATACGCCTGAAAAAAAGGGTCCGGGACTTGTTTCAGGCTTCAGGCATACGGCGTTTGGCGTAGAGATGTGAACCATCTCCATAGCCGACAATGTAAATTCGCCCCTCCAGCGTATCACAGGCTGCTGCAGCGTCGGGCGTAGGGCGACAAAACGCCTAGGTCTGAATGGAGCCTAAAAGCTAAAAGAAATCCTTGAGGAAAATCTGTACACCACAGAATAGCACACATTATTATATACATAAATATAAAAATAAATGTTCAATATATATATATATATATATATATATATATATATATATATATATATATATATATATATATATATATATATGCAAATAGCTGCGAAAAAACTTACAGCGCTATACAAGTACCTGTAAAAATAAAATATGTCATCAGAGGAAGTTCACACTGACCACATATGTTCCTTGTGTATAATTATTAATTATTTTCTACTATATGGGGGCTGTGGAGAAGACACATTTAGAAAATCTGTTGGCCATACAGTAATTTATTTATTTATGTTATATAATCTTTATTTAAACATTATAATTGCATACAAATCAAAAAAGGTGATCAAAGACATATAGTGCTCCATATCATGGAAAACCATACAGTATAAACAGTTCGTCCTGGGTCACCAAAATTATACAACGAAACACAAATAACAGATCACATGGGATCCGGGGGGTCCCGTAATACCGGTTGTCAGGACCGACGATGTAGGGGTGACCATATTAAGCTAAGAAAAAACATTATGTATAGTAGACAGCACAGGGGAAATAATTTTCTGGTGGTATCACAGCAAGAGCGAGGAACCCTATGCAAGAACAAAACATTTAGGCTGGGTTCATACCATCACTGCATGCGGCTCACAGCAGGGGTCCTGGTTCACTGTTTTCAGGTCCCATTTCAGCTCGAATTTTTGGCTAAATTTGGACCTGAAATGGACAAAAAGATGCACAGGGCTCCTGTGTAAATTTGCATCGGAGATATGTGAACCGGCTCCATAGAGAGCCGATCAAAATCTGCTATTGCGAATTGGATAGCAGGAGATTTTCACTGGCTCTCTATGGAGCCGGTTCACATATCTCCGCTGCAGCTCTAGTGAGAATTTGCACAGGGGCCCTGTGCGTCTTTTGGTTTGTTTCAGGTCCGAATTCAGCCCAAAATTCGGGCTAAAATCGGACCTGAAACGGTATCCAGGACGCACCGGACCCCTGCTGTGAGCCGCATGCTGCGAGGGTGTGAACCCAGACTAAAGGTTTTGTTCTTTCAAAGGGTTTCTTGCTCTTGCTGTGATGCCACCAAAGCATTTTTTCCCTGTGCTGTCTACTATACATAATGGCCCAGATTCACAGAGCAATTACGCCTGTCTAACTGGTGTTAGACAGGAGTAATTTCAAATTTCGCGCGCCGTATCACTAGTTTGAATCTTCAAACCATGATACGGCGGCTTCGGGCTTCGATCCGAGAGGCTTACGTCCTCGTAAGCCTTCGGATCTACACTGCGATATTTTTGCGGCCGCTGGGAGGAGTTTGCGTCGTTTTCATGCAAATGAGTTTTTACGGCGATCCAAGAAGGTACGAGTGTCCCTCGCAATCGCCTACATCATTTTTTGGCTACGTAATGTTAGAGGAGCTTTTTGCTGGTCTAACAGTGCGTAACCCATGTAAAGTATGGCCGTCGTTCCCGTGTCGATTTGAAAATATATATATTTTTTTAACGTAACTAGTTCGGGAATAGGAATGTACGTAAACGACGCTACTACGACGCAACGACGTGATTTCGCGCAATGTACAGCGGGAAATTTGCGAACGGAGCATGTGCAGTTCGATCGCCGCGGGAACGCGCCTATTTTAAATGCTTCACGCCCCCTACTCGCGCAGATGGATTGCGACGGGAGAAATACACTACGCCGCTGTCGTTTACTGGACAAAATCTACCTGAATTCCACGTAGAGCCAGGTAAAAAAACGGCAGCGTAGTGTATTTCTGATACTCTACGAGAATCGAATTCTCTGTGAATCTGCCCCAATGTTTTTTCTTAGCTTGATATGGTCCCCCCTCATCATGAAATCGGACCAGAAACTACATGTGGCAAAGATGTGAACCCAGCCTGTAGGTAAGCGCAATGGTTTAAAATTGTCTGAAACCCCCCCCAAAAAAATGCCAGGAACGTGGTGAAGGATAACAATGTTTATATCACATTATCAGATATAGAGTAGAGACATTACTAAGGTCTTATTCACACAAACGTAGCATGACAACGCATGCAAAATTTGCACAATTTTTTGCGCATATGTGAAACACTCTTTTCATGCATTCAGTGCTGTTCACTGTAAGGCCACATACACACGATTGAATTTATCTGCTGAAACTGGTCCGACGGACCGTTTCAGCAGACATCTCCGATCGTGTGTACGGGCTAGTGGACATGTTTTCCCAGTGGACAAATTTCAGAAATATCGGCGCATGCGTCGAATGGATTCGACGCATGCGTGGAAGTATTTTACTTCCTGGAGTGGTGACGTGGCAACGTCAACGCCACGTCACAGCGTCCTCAGCCCGAGGGGATTTTCGTCCGATGGTGTGTACACGGCATCGGACCAAAATCCGATAAGACATGTCCGTCGGACATGTTTGGACTTACATGTCTCATTGTGGTTACGCGGCCTTAGTGGCACCTCAAATGCACCAAGTAAGATGTAAGTTCTTGCGCGTACAAAAAAAAGGTGCAAAAACGTGTTGTACTAAAAGTGCAAAATGAACAAAGCTCAAAAGAAGGTAGAAGGTGCTCTATTGCCGCAGTTGTCATGTATTGGCAGCTTATTGAAAACGATAAGCTGCCCTACGAGGAGGAGCAGCGCACACAAAACAAAAAAAAAGCATGCATATGTGCAACACTTATGTGAATGGGACTGAAATGCTGCACAGGCGATGTGAATCTAAATCAATTGCTGAAAGGTAATGACACTGGGATTGAGACACAGTATACAGTTGATGAATACAAGATGGCTCATAGCAGTGATGTCTCTTTAATGGCATGTAGGGTCATCACTGGGTTTATAGAGTCCAGCATGGCCAACAGTGGGTGGGATAGCTGGTCACAATCACCTCTTCTGGCTGCAACATGAGGGTGGGGGAGGGATGGAGAGAGCTTCCGATTGCTTTCACCTTTTTAGGCAACGGAAACAAGAGTAGTGGGGGCAGAAA
Source organism: Rana kukunoris (assembly GCA_029574335.1). Lineage (NCBI taxonomy): Eukaryota > Metazoa > Chordata > Amphibia > Anura > Ranidae > Rana > Rana kukunoris. The sequence continues at coordinate 118,229 of JAJQKJ010000892.1, forward strand.
GGAAGATAAATATACCCAACATAGCTGGGATTCCTGGCAATTTACAGGGAGGGGAAGCAAGCAGCCTGCCAAAATTTCCCATGGTTCATTCATTGACCAACAAGAGCAACTGATGGGTGGTCCGTAACCAGGCATTTAAGAGGAGATTATAGCAATTGGTTTTCTCCAGCCTAATAGGCAATGTAATGCCCCTTTCCAGTGGGGGGAAGATGATGTTTAATGTCCCTGCTTACAATTCACCTTTGGTCCACTGCTAGATAACCCACTAGGAATACACTCTATCTGCTAATTATAAGCCAGATCACTAAAGCAGGCCATACACGGTCGAAGTCCGAACAAATTTTCTTTTCAAAATCAGAAAGTTCGTTTTTTTTTGTGATATGATGATGCCACCATTGATTTTTGAAATTCGGCCAACCAAACCTTCATGTTGCTGGGAATATTCATTTCTCTCCAGGAATATTCTTTTTTCTCCGGGAATATTCTTTTCTTACACATGCGCATTTTATTTTCTATTACATTTTTCGCACGATTCTCCCATCATTGATCAGAACATTTTTATTTTTTCTATAAAATTTCAACATCTCAGATTTCTCAAATTTGTTTGCCGCAAGAAAATCGGCTGTTACTGCAGCCCACTAACGGTGCAAAATTCGTAAGAAAATTCTTTGATACGATTTACGAAAGAAAATTCTTTCGAAATTCGAACCATGTATGGCCCCCTTGAAGTATTGGGAATACGCAGTTTCACCTGAAGGTTGAATCAATCCTAATGTAGGATTTATGGCTGCCAAGGTGGCATCAGTGTGCTTTTATAAATAAATAGTGCAGTCCTAGATTTAATTATAGCATCTCAACAACCTTCATTTTGACGTAAAGTCAAAAAAAGAGCGTATCAACATAAAATAGTTTATTATGGGTGTAGTAATTTAGGCCTTTTTCTACAATTTACAATCTTTGTAATAAATATAAGTATGTGGCACCATCTCGTTGTGTTTATTTGAAAGTGGATTTAAACTCAGACTTCTGTCTGTTTCCTGACCCATAGATTTATCCTCTTTTTCTGGCCTATTGATGGAAAATCCAAAACAATTTCAGTTGTCGTCAGATCAGTAATGGGGGGGGGGGGGACGACTCTTGATGGAGGTTCCTGTTCTGGTGAGAACTGTCTAAAGCTAGCTATACACCATCAGATTTCTTCCGTTCAGCCCTGTAGGCTGAACAAGAGAAGTTATAATTATTATTATTGTACAGGATTTATATAGCGCCAACAGTTTGCGCAGCGCTTTACAACATCAGGGAAGACAGTACAGTCACAATACAATTCAATACAGGAGGGATCAGAGGGCCCTGCTCGTTAGAGCTTACAGTCTAGAAGGAAGGGTCAAGTGAAACAAAGGGTAATAACTGTGGGGGATGATCAGATGGACAAAATAAAATCACAGTTGTTAGGTGTGGGTAGGATAGGCTTCTCTAAAGAGGAGGGTTTTCAGGGATCCTCTAAAAGCTAATAGAGAAGGAGATAGACAGATTGGGGTAAGGAGTTCCATAGGCTCGGAGAGGCTCTGGAAAAGTCCTGGAGACGAGCATGGGAGCAGGTGATGAGAGAGCTAGAGTGCAGGAGGTCTTGAGAAGAACAAAGAGAACGATTAGATTGATATTTAGAGACTAGGTCAGTAATGTAGCTGGGGGCACAGTTGTGGGTGGCTTTGTAGGTAGTTGTTAGTATTTTGAATTTAATTTGTTGGGTGAGCGGAGTGATTGACAGAGAGGAGTAGCAGAGACAGAGCAGTTGGTAAGGTGGATGAGTCTGGCAGGAGCATTCATAATGGACTGAAGGGGGGATAGAATATGCAGATGTAAGCCAGAGAGGAGGGAGTTGCAGTAATCAGGGCGAGAGATGACCAGGGAGTAAATTAAGAGTTTTGTTGTGTCATTGGTTTGAAAGGGGCGTATTTTGGAAGTCACTTGATTCCCACATCCATACTACAGTAAAGCCTTGTACACACGATCCAATTGTTGGCCAACCGAGCGTCTGATTTTTGTCTTAAGGGCGTGTGCTTGGATCTTGTCTTGCTATACTAACGGTACACAATTTTCGTGCAACAAACAGGAACGTAGTGACGTACTATGAGGAATTTCATCTCTTGAACGCCACCCTTTGGGGCCCTACTGCTAATTTCCATGAGCATTGATTCCGAGCATGCGTGTTTGTACTTTTAACTTGTGTGACGGACTTGTGTACTGACCATCAGAAAATTTGACAACCAACCGTTGTCCCCCGAAAATTTTCTAGCATGCCATCCAACATTTGTTGGTAGAAAGTTGGACAGCAATTGTCAAAAGGAGCGTACTAACAGACAGATTTTAGGACAACAGTCTGCATTTGCATGTCTCTTCTGCAGTAAAGAGCCTGCCTGCTCGCCGTTTTGGACAAAGAGCCTTAAGGCTTGATTCACACCTATGCATTTTTAGTGCTCTTAGCATTTTGCAGATTTGCACTACAGTCCATTTAATATGGTTTCCTATGGGTCAGGTTCTGTAGTGCAAATTTGCAAAATGCAAAAAGCACTAAAAATGCATAGGTGTGAATCAAGCCTAATGCCGCGTACACACGGTCGTTTTTTGCGATGAAAAAAAACGTCGTTTTTTAAAACGTCATTTAAATTGATGGTGTGTGGGCAAAACGTCGTTTTTTGTCTTCAAAAAAACGACCAAAAAAAATTTCCAACATGCTTGAATTTTTTGTGTCGTTTTTCAAAACGTCGTTTTTTGTTTCACAAAAAGTCACCGTGTGTAGCAAAAACGTCTTTTAAAAACGACGTTTTTCAACCCGCGCATGCCCAGAAGCTAGTTATGAAGCGAGCTTCAATGGAAAAGAGTGGTGTACGTAACCTTGCTTTTTGTGAAAAAAACGATGGTGTGTATGCAACATCGTCTTTGAAAAGTGACGTTTCAAAAACGTCGTTTTTTACTTCACAGAAAACGTCGTTTTTTTTCATCACTAAAAATGATCGTGTGTACGCGGCATTAGACCTGGTTAACACCTATGCAGTTTGCTTTTGTTCCATTTTTGTAGTAATTTTTTTTTTTTTCGCACACACACATTTTTTCCTATATTTTTTTTGTATGCGTTTTGCATATATATATAGTTTTTTTTTGCCCAATTTGTTGGTAGTCAGATAAAAAATTGTGGCAAAAAACGCACTACATGCTTTTCTGCAGCTTCTCCACTGAAGTGACCCTTTCCAAAAACGCAGCAGCTGAAAAAAAAGCATAGAAGTGAACATGCCCTATAGGAAATGGTGGGCTGTAGTGCGTTTCTGCAAAAAGCCCCAAAAAATATAAACGTATTGGTGTGAACCAGGCCTTAGTTCCACTTGAAGGCCTCATACATTGCTTTTCTCCTCTATACACCAGAACCCCTGGCAGGAGAAAAGCTGGTTAAAAAAAAAAAAAAAAAATGCACCTAAAGCTGGGTATTGCACAAGCGTTTCGGTGTGTCAAGCATTTGAGTATTAATGGATTTTATTGAACAGAATATTAATTTATTCTGGTCATTGGAATGTATTAATGCTCAAGCACTAAATGCATCTCAGCCCTGGTTCACACTGGTGCGTTTTGACATGCGATTTTGCATGTCAAATCAGCGGATTTTGCCGCAAATTGCCGGCAATGGCACTGTCCTAATCGGCGCGACGCTGCATCTGCGGCATTGCACCGATTTCAAAAAGTAGTCTCTGTACTACTTTTTTGCGATTTCAGCTGAACTCGCACGGCTTCACTCCCGCAGCCCAGTGTGAACCTGGGCTAACGCTTAGGTCCATTGAGGCACGCTCAGTGTTTGCTCTACAGCACCTTTTCTGAACGTGCTTTTGATGGGTTATTTTTTCAGCCTGTAAACACCCATTTGTACATGGACACATAGGCTATCACAGTGGTGTTTTTACTGACTGGAAAAAGCTGAAAACAGCTGTTAAAGGCACATTTTAGCCCAAGTGTGCATGACGCCTAAGGCCTCATTCACATGAGGCAGATCCGTTTAGCGGAGTCCGCCAGCTCAGCAGCTCTTTCCGTTGATCTCCACTAAACCGGATGACAGGTCAGTCTCTGCTCACTGAGCGTGGAGGGACCTGTCAGAGCGCCGCTGATTCCTATGGAGAGATCGGACAAAAACTTTTTCATCAGATTTCATCCGATAAGACGGATGGTGAACGTATCGCCATACGCCTGTTTTTAGTGGACCAGAAGTCAGACAGGCGTCAGCAGATACAACTCCGCTGACATCTGTCTCCCCATAGGAGTCAATGGATGGCTCGCTCAGATCCGCCTCAAAAATGGACAGGCGGATCCGAGCGGGCTTGCTGTGTGAAAGGGGCCTAAGGGTTAAAACTTTTGGATTGAGTGGAGAAGTATTAGAACCCCTGTCTAGTTTGTACTGCCATCTTGGGTTCTGGATAGATTTTCAATCAGTTTCTGCCTCAGTTTCATCAGACAGGAAATTGGAGAAAATCTGCAACAGAGACAAAGGAAAATCTTACAGGGTTTCTAGTCTTTCTACACTCTACTAAAAATGTTTTTAGTCCTGGAATTGCAGAGTTTTCCTCATTTCTTGTCTGGGAAATGTACAAAGGACAGGAAATGAGGGGAAATCTCTCTAAGGCTGGATTCACACCTAGGCATTTTTTGTGCTTTTTGCAGATTTGCACTACAAAATGTGTTCCATAGGAAACCATGTTACATGGACTGTGGTGCAAATCTGCAAAATGCACTAAAAATGAATAGGTGTGAATCCAGCCTAAGGCCGGCCATACACAGTTGGAATCTCGGCCAGTTCAGCAGGAACTGGCCAAGATTCAAAAAGTGTTAATTGGAAGGCTGAATGTACCAAGATAAATCAATCAACTTGGGTACAACCTTCCATATTCTTTTATGATTATCACTTGTAACTGTTATAGCAACAATCACTGGTCATCTCTCGGTGGGGTCGGCTTCCCCCGCCCTCCCCCGCTGGGGGAAGACAATGGCCTGGCAGGAGGGATTGCTGCATCAACACTGTTGAGTGTTGATGGAGAAATCAAGCAAATTTCTTTCCTGCAACCACGTGTAGGTCCGGTGTTCTAACCATATGGTTCCTCCTATCGATATGGTTCCCCCTTGAATGCGCAGGCGCAATCAGCGAGCCTGAACAGCTGTTTGTCAGCTGTAGACACGCTTGCTCCCGATGCTTGTTTATACACGCCACCGAAGCTTGGTAATACATGGTGTTCTATAGTACACGCCGCTCTATACAGCAAGGGGCGGATGTGAAATTGAGCAGTGCTTTTTTGCTTGGTTATGCACGCCGCTCTATACAACAAGGCGCGAATGTGAGATGTGTATTTTATTGAGAAAACCATCCCCCTAATAAGCACTGCTCAATATCAAATCCGGCCCTTGCTGTATAGAGCGGCGTGTAGTATAGAGCGGTGTGTAAACCAAGCATCAAAGCACCGGTCAATGTGACATTAATCTCCGCCCCTTTTTCGGCCCCTTGCTGCGCAGCGTGTATCATCGGGAGCGAGTGTGGTACAGCTGACGAACTGGTGTTCAAGCTTGGAGATTTCCGTGGCCTCCGCCCTGCGCGATCGAGGTCGGACCCTATCCGATAGGGGAAGCAGCTCGACAAGACACCGGCCTTAGGCCTCGTACACACGATCAGAAAATCAAAAGGGAACATTTGTAAGACGAGCTGTCTGCGGATTTTCAGATCGTTAGTACGGTGTCTTCAATAGCCGATTTGACTTTATCGGCAAACAAAAGCTGGATGTGCAGGCTATAAAATTCTTGTCTGATGTGAACTCAACGTCTGATTATCGGATGGTCAGTACAGAAATTGCCACACAAAAGTCGAAAGTACGAACATCCATGCTTGGAATCAAGGAACAACTGGGAAGAGTTTGGTCTTGTAAACTACTGTTCGTAATCGAGAATTAACATTTGTGACGCTGCAATTAATGAAATGTCGAAATGCAGCGCACATTCTCATCTTCTTTAACCACTTAAAAGGTCACTAAAGGAAAACATTTTTTTTGCTGAAATTACTGTTTACAGGGTATAGAGACATATTAGTTAACTGATTCCTTTTAAAAACGATTAAAAAACAGATAAGGATCAATCATATAATGTGCCTCTAGTTTCACTTTCGTTTTTGCATGTAATTTAATGCCTCTGTGCTGGACAGAGCCAGAGAGAGTGATGGTTTATAAAACAAAACTAGAATCTCCCAGTACTAAGGTCATCAGGAACCAGACAAACAGTAAGTGTCCAGAACAGAGCAGAATTACATTAGAGCAAAAACGAACAATGAGGACATGAAACCAGGACTGCAGTAAGGTAAAGGAAGCTATTTAGCTAAAAAGTTTTTCCCTTTAGTGACCCTTTGGACCATCCAACGCCGATATACCCCGGCAGAATGGCACGGCTGGGCACAGGCACGTACAGGTACGTTGCCCTTTAAGTGCCCAGCCGTGGGTCGCGCACGTGCCGCCGGCCCACTCGCGACCCTTTCCGAAGCTCCATGACCACGCTCACGGGACTGGTGGACCCGATCGCTGACAGTGTCCCGCGATCGGGTCACAGGAGCTGAAGAACGGGGAGAGGTGAGTGTAAACAAACCTTCTCTGTGGCCTGTCACTGATAGTCTGTTCCCTGTCACGCCCCCCTACAGTAAGAATCACTCCCTTAGGGCACACTTAACCCATTAGCGACACCTAGTGGTTAACCCCTTCACTGCCATTGTCATTTTCACAGTAATCAGTGCATTTTTATAGTACTTTTCGCTGTGAAAATGACAATAGTCCCAAAAATGTGTTAAAGTGCCATAATGTCGCAGTCACAAAAAATAAATAAAAATAAAAATCGCTAATCGCCACCATTACTAGTAACAAAAAAATATATATATAAAAATGCCACAAAACTATCCCCTATTCTGTAAACGCTATAACTTTTGTGCAAACCAATCAAACGCTTATTGCAATTTTTTTACTAAAAATATGTAGAAGAATACGTATCCGCCTAAACTGAGGATTTTTTTAAATTATATATATATATATATGGTGTCCCCAGCGGAGTCCCCCCTTACACCAGGCATTCCCAGCTGAGTCCCCCCTTACACCAGGCATTCCCGGCAGAGTACCCTCCTTTCATCAGGTATTCCCAGCGGAGTCCCTCCTTACACCAGATATAATCCCCCAGCAGCACAGACTCTCTCTCCGCCACCATTACAGAACAGAGTGGACAGTGGTGCCATTGGTCTTCAAGAAAATTGTCTCCGCCTAGCCACGTACCTCTAGTGGCGGTGGTGGTCTTCAAGAAAATAGCGGTGGTCCTCTAGCGGTGGTCATATACGGGGCCCTACGCATGTTGCGTAGCATGCGTATATGGCGGATCGGCCCTGGGTAAGCCTAGAATAAGGCTTACCTATAGGTAGTGGAAATATCTTCTAAACATGCGCCGTTTAGGAGATATTTCACTTGTAGTGTGCCAATGTCGTCATCAGTGCCTGCGCTGTGAAGAAACAGACCTCCGGCCGTTTCTTCCCCATTGTGTGCAGTCACGCGGATTCCGACAGTCACAGAGCCGGAGTCTGCAGCTCTTGAAGGAAGAGGGGCCAAGATGGATGTGGCCAGGCACAGGGGACAGCGGGGGCTTTGTTTTCAGGTAAGTGCCACTAAAATAAAATACAACATGTACAATGCTACCCAAGTCATCTGGAAACTTAAAGCGGTTGTTTATCCACACATTAAAAAATAGAAATAAAAAACCCTGCAAGGCAAAAGGCATAATGAGGTAGTATGCGCCACATACTAGCTCATTATGAAATACCTTAGAACGAAGCCCCCATATCGGAGCCTGGTCCACGCAAAGGGAGCTGACATCTTGCCCTCGGTGTGTCTTCCGGGTTCGCGTCTCCGACACTGAGTGGCCGAAGCCATGATGACATCACTACCACGCATGCGTTTTCTTCCTGGCAAGGTTCGGCAGCATCCGAGCATTCAGAGCGAATGCGCTGCCGTCATCAGTGGCTGCATGAAAAGGGAATAAACCATACAGGTTTAGGAGATATTAATTTTACCTACAGGTAAGCCTTATTATGGGCTTACCTGTAGGTAAAAATGACAAAAGTGGGTATACAACCACTTTAAGATAATGAAGATGTTGCTTTTGAGCGTTTCTGCAGGTTTTTTTTTTTTCGTGGTACCGCATTTTTGGACACACGTTTTTACCACGATTTTTTTTTTTTTTTAAACTGTATATAGCTTTTTGCAAAGGAGGGGGCCACAGCGTCCTTAACAACCGATGAGTCATCAGCTGTCAGCGGGGCTTCCCCACTGACAGCTGAATGTTAAAAAATAAATAAATTGTGAAACAAAACAGCGTTGTGTCCCCCAGGTCCATCCCAGGCCCTTGGTGTGGGGTCCCCCCCTTATTCAAGCATGCAACCTGGCAGGTCAGGAAAGGGAGGGAATGTGCAAGCACCCCCCCTGAACCATACCAGGTCTTTGTCCCCACGTTGATGGGGACAGAGGCCTCTTCCCGACAAACCCTTGCCCAGTGGTTGTCAGGGTCTGCAGGCAGGGGGCCACCAGATTCCGGCTTTCCCCCACGTGAATGAGTATGGGGTACCTTTTATCCCTACCCATTCACCAAAAAAAATACAGTAGACAGTTTTGGACAAGTCTTTTATTAAAAATGTCTTCTTCCATCGGTCTTCCTGCATCTTCTCCCGCATTTTCCTCCTCCCGCTCTTCTTCCTCCTGTCTGCTTTGTCCAATGTGCTTCTTCTGCACCCTCCTCCGATGCTGCGTCCCGCTGATCTGTTCACGCTGATGTCAAGCATTTCTAAGATAAGGATGGGGGCGCAGCCATAGGATGAAGTCATCTAGAGGCACCCGCCCCCTTGTGACATCACTGTCCGGGGGCATGATCGGTCCATGACATCACAAGGGACACCATCCAATGCCCACACCCCCCATCATTATATAAGAAATGCTTGACACCGGAGCGGACAGATCAGCAGGATGTAGCATTGGACGAGGAATAAGCACACCGGACAAAGACAGGAAAAAGAAGAAGAGCGGAAGAAGAAGCGGGAGAAGGAGAAGCCCTTCCATGTTGAGGGCATGTGGCCTGGTATGGTTCGGGGGGGGGGGGGGGGACCTCACAATGTTTTTTTTTCCGCCAATTCTTTTTTTTACATTCAGCTGTCAGGGGGGAAGCCTGCTGACAGCTGATGACTATTGTTTGTTAAGGACATGGCAGCCGGCTTACCGGTCCCCTCCAGTTATATACAGTGATAAACAGCCAAAAAAAAAAAAAAACACAAATCGCAGCAAAATCACGGTAAAAATGCAGTACTTGCATTTTGGATGTGGGTCCATTAAAGTCTTTTACATGCAAAACGCTGCATAAAAAAAAAAAAAAAAAAATAGAGTCCCCATCCCTTTCCAAAGACGCAGAGGCAAAAAAAAATACATTTTTTTGTGAACATGTTTCATAGGAACCCATGTTAAAAAATGTCCCTGCATTTCTTCAAAATGCATCAAAAAACGCATTAGTGTAAATGGAGCCATGGGCCCTTTCACACTGGTGCGTGTTTGCTGCTTTTTCGCAGTAAAAATAGCGCTATTAAAATGCTCATAAAATGCTCCCCATGCCCCTCTCCATTGAAATGAATTAAAAAACGCGGTAAAATCGCGGTGTTTTGCCGCGATTTTAATCGCGGCAAAACACAGCGATTTTTCCGAGTTTTACAACGGTTTTAATTCATTTCAATGGAGAGAGGCATGGGGGGTGTTTTATTAGCGCTATTTTTACAGCGAAAACGCGGGAAAAAACCCACCAGTGTGAAAGGGCCCTTATGATAATATATAATTATTATTATTATTAATAATATTATATCTGCTTTGTACACAGATCACCCAAGGGAATAGTAAATATCACCATTGCACCTTTTAACCAATGTGAAGTACACCTAAATAGCCCAAAGCAGGTGCCTTTTACAACCCCAGGCTGCTATGGAGCATCCTAGCGGTCATATGGGGAATCCATTCAACCTAGAGATACATCACTGAATGAAGGAAGATGCAGCATGCATCAGGCAGAGTTACATACCAGATAGCTGCAGCCATGTTGTCCCCTCTGGGAACAGCTGTGCATTTAGCAGAGCATTAATCCCAATGGCAGCCATAACACCCACACAGGAAGCCAATTTAAGGGTCCATACAGCAGGGTTTCTACCTGGGGAGCAACAGGTGGAAGGCCACAAGTTTATTGCCGCCAGGTAAGGGGTGCTTGGTCCTACTAGGTGAGGAACAGCGGCCTGAGGGCGGGAGTCAAATTTATGAGTTAGGTCCTGCAGGTGGGGATATGGGTGGAGCATACTCAGTAGTAGGCTGAGATGGAGGTGTCAGGAAAGAAAGTTTTCTGGGGGGGGTTATTGAAATTGCATTATGTGCAATGGATATACACAATAACCCTCCTCTCTCCAAAATATTTCCACTTCCCACCCAACGACGACGTCATCGACTTTGACTGGGGATATCTGAATGATGCCTGCAGCTTCAGCCGCTTGATCGCTCTTACAGGCAGCGTGAGGGAACATCCCTCCTATGATCGGCGAGAGGGAGAAGGAATCGATCAATGCCATAAGTTGACCATAGAGATTCTGGTGGGCATGGTGGCCCCTGGAAATCTCTATGATCTTTTGGAGGCCGGGCGCAATGTTACGTCGTCACACCCGGCCTCTGCACATTTGACAAACATTTCGCTGCCTCTGCTGGGAAGCCAGCATCGTTTTTTTTTACAGGCTTCTCAGCCTAGAGGCAAGATGTGTGGACTTATAAACCCCAGTTCTCGCTATAAAGAGGACCTGGCACACACTATTCCTATTACAAGAGATGTTTACATTCCTTGTAATAGGAATAAAAGTGATAACATTTTTTTTTTAAACATAAAATAAACAATAGTAATAAAAAAAATGTCCCCACGTGCTTGCGCGCAAACGCATACGTAGGTCGCGCCCACATAAGTAAACGGCATTCAAACCACACATGTAAGGAATTTCTGCGAATGTTAGGGTACTTTCACACTGAGGCATCGCGGGCGTTGATGGTAAAGTGCCTCTATTTTTAGCGATTTTTGGCCACTAGTGGGGCGGTTTTAACCCCCGCTAGCGGCCAAAAAGGGGTTAAACCCGCCCGCAAGAACCCTGCTTTGCAGGCGGTTTGGAGGCACTGCCCCATTGATTTCAATGGGCAGGGGCGCTGAAGGTGCGGTATATTCACCACTCCTACAGCACCTCAAAGATGCGGCTGGCAGGACTTTTTTTTTACCGTCCTGCCAGCGCAACACTCTAGTGTGAAAGCCCTTAGGCTTTCAAACTGGATATAAATGAGCGGCTCTTTGCAGGCGCTATTTTTAGCGCATTAGTGCCTGCAAAGCGCCTCAGTGTAAAAGCAGCCATAGAGCAAGAGCAATAATTCTAGCACTAGACCTCCTCTGTAACTCCAAACAGATTTGGCACCATTCCACAAGTGTGCACAATTTCAATTTCATGTTAGGTACCTAATTACTCGGTGTAACATCATCTTTCACATCATGCAAAAAACTTGGGCTAACTTTACTTTATTTTTTTTATAATGTTTGAGGGTTCTGAGTAATTTTCTAGCAAAAAAGATTGATTTATTTTTAATGTAGGAGAGAAGTGTCAAAATTGGCCTGGGTAGCAAGTAGTTTAAACCCACCACGTCTACCCCTCCCCCATCATTAAACATTGTTGGCCCTTTAAACCCTCTCACCTGGAATCACAGCCTGGCTGGTAGCCTCTCTATCTCCTCATAGATTCCTGTGCACAATCCTCCTTCCTCCCCTTTCCTCTGTTGTGAGACAAAGGGGCAGGCTCTGATATGTAAATAGTAGTATATATATGGTCTCTGCGATTGCTGCATTGTATCCTTTATGACTGATCAGGGAGCAGTAAGCAAATGCATTAAAAAATAAAGGTAAAATAAATATATAGAGAGAAAATATATGAAAGAAGTTCCTTGCAAGACGCTCGTGGAATGGTGCCAAACTTCGGTACCTGAAAATCCTCATAGGCGACGCTTTAAATTTTTTTTTTCTGGTTACATGTTTTGAGTCACAGAGGAGGTCTAGGGCTAGAATTATTGCTCTCTAACGTTTGCGGCGACATCCCACATGTGTGGTTTGAACACCTTTTTCATATGTGGGCGGGACTTGCATATGAGTTCGCTTCTGCTTGCGAACACACGGAGACAGGGGTACTTTAAAAAAAAAATATTATTCTTATTACTTTTACTTTACAAATTTTTTATATTTTCACAATTAAAAAATAAATAAAAATTATTTTGATCACTTTTATTCCTAATTTAAGGAATGTAAATATCCCTTGCAATAGGAATATTACATGATCGGTCCTCTTTACATTGAAATATGGGGTCAATAGGAACCCACATCTCACCTATGATAATAAAAAAAACGATCACCGCTTCCTAGCTGAAGCGGCGCCGTTTTTTTGAATGCAGAGGCCGGGCGTGACGTCATACCATCGCGCACGGCCTACGACGATCATAGAGACTCCGGCGACCATCTGGTCCGCTGGAAATCTCTATGATCAGCATTCGGGGCCAGGGGATCCCTTTACCAACTCACCGATCGCACAGGTGAGTCAGTAGAAGCATCGGAGGGCGGCGGGAGGGGGGGGACGTCCCCTTTCACCGCCCGTAAGAACGATCAAGCAGCTAAACAGTCATTATGAACATTCTTATGGTGTACTGTAGGGAATCGCCGGCTGAAAATGCAGATATTTGAATGATGCCTGTAGCTGCACCCATCATTCAGATATCACCACACAAAGCCCAGGACGTCATTATACGGCCTGCGGATGCAAAGTGGTTAAAAAAATAAATAAAAAATTCAGCAATGTAATCTATTCCCGACCCAGGATATGGAAAAACACGCCGCCACCACCTGATTCCACCGCCACATGCGCAGGTGATCCCGTCCCCTCTGATGCAACGGGAGTGTAGCATCATACTGCGGGCACCTCCCATGGAGGAACCCATGTCGTTTTTTTCAATGACTTTTATCTGTATTGCTGGGACCCGACAATTCATTATAGCCGTGAGTAGTTTTGTATAAAAAAAATTTCCGACACTCCCCAAGTACAAATTGCTACTTGTGTGGATATCTTAAATTAGAGCTCAGCCTATTGAGCTGTAAACAACTGATTTTTCTTATGTTCATATCAGCTAAATTTAGATTGAAACACACAAGAAAATGCAACATTTAATATTTACTCCTCTGAAAATATAAAACGATATTCTGTTTTAGGGCTTGTTCACACTAGCAGTTGAGGGACAGTAAAACCCCTGTGGTTGAGCCATGTTTATACGTTCTCCCAACTGCTCCCCCATTTGCTGCAAAGGCAGCGGCTGGGGGTGTACACAGGGGATTATAGCCCCTGACGCTTTCAAGTGAATGGGACTGCTTTGCAAGCCCCTGCAACCTCATGCAAAGCACATGCAACACACTGGTTCAAGGGGTTAAAGAAGGCTGTGAGGAGGAGATACAAGGCTTTCTCACCATATGTCAAATGTTCTCTGAAGAGTGAGACAAACTCAGATTGCTTTTTAGGGATCAAAGCACGAGTGAATAAGCCCTTAGTTATAAGCATCTGATTTTTTTTTACAGAATTTTAAAAAAAATATTTGACGCTGGCTTATTTTCAATTGCACATGGTTGGAATAATGAGTTCTAATCATCTGTAAATTGTTATATTGGTAACATGTAATCAAATGCCGCGTACACACAACCGTTTTTCGGATTCTAAAAAATGACGAAAATGAACATACGTTCGACTGGAACACTAAGCTCATCCCTATTAGGCAGAACTGTGCCCCATTGTTGGTGTCATTGGGCCCAATCGTTGATGTCATTGGGTGGAATTGTGCCCCATAGTTGGTGTCAGTGCATGAAATAGTGCCATAAGGGGCAGATAAAAGCATGCAAGGGGCCACATCCAGCAGTTTGGAGACCACTGTGCTAATATTTATTTACCTCTGCAGTGTCCTTTTTTCTTTCTTTTTTTTAGAAGACATAAAAATAATTTTTTGATAGCTTCTGTGTGCTAGTTCAGCTTCAGCTTGCACTCTACCTATTTGGTGTCAGATAGGGAGTACAAGTTGTGCTAAAGATGGCTGTACTAAGGCTGGCTATGTATAGATCATTTTTTTTATGCAGCCTCCTGGCTGAACGAAAAAAACAAACATAGTCCTCCATCTCACACAATCAAGATGGAGGCCGGGTTCACACTAGTCCGACATATGCTCCGACATTGGGAGCTCATGTCGCATGACGTGTGAAAAGCAATGTTTCTCTATGGGAGCCGTCTTAACTGTTCCGACAGATGTTGGTCCGACTTTGCAAACGCTCCCTGTACTACTTTGGTCCGACATTGATCCTACTTCACTCCATTGAACATCATTGAAGTAGGATCAAAGTTGGAACGCAGTCTTGCACGCTCCAACTTTGGCATGCGACTTGTTTTCTACTGATCTTGAGGGGAACTCCACGCCAAATTTTAAGAAAAAAAACAGCATGTGTTCCCCTCCAATAGCATACCAGGCCCATGGGTCTGGTGAGGATTTAAAGGGGAACCCCCCTATGCCAAAAAAACGGCGTGGGGGTCCCCCCAGAATCCATTCCAGACCTGTATCCGAGCAGCAGCCCGGCCGGTCAGGAAAGGGGGTGCGGACGGGCGAGCGGCCCCCCTCCTTAACCGCGCCAGGCAGCATGCCCTCAACATGGGGGAGTAGGTGCTCTGGGGCAGGGGGGTGCGCTGCGCTGCCCCGTGTTGATGAGGACATGGGCTCTTCCCGACAACCCTGGCCGCTGGTTGTTGGGGTCTGCGGGCGGGGGGCTTATCCAAATCTGGGAGCCCCCTTTAACAAGGGGGCCCACAGATACCGGCCCCCCCACCCTAGGTGAATGAGTATGGGGTACATCGTAAAAAATGTAAAAAATAAATAAACACGACACAGGTTTTTAAAATAGGGCCCCCCCTCTCCTTTTTTTTTTTTACAATATAATTTTATTATTATTTTCGTAAGGTATTACAGGGGTGTTACCCTATACACAACAAATACATTTATGTGGAGACTATCTGCATAAACTAATATAATACTTTACAACTTCTTATATATTCTCAATACATATCCTTTTTCATACAGTCTTATAAAGAAACCTAAAAAAAAGGAAAGGAAATAGGAAAAAGAAAAGAAAAGAAAAAAGAAAAAAGAAAAAAGAAAAAAAAATTTAGATAAAAAGAAAAGAAAGAAAGACAGTGGGGGGAAAAAATTATATAGGCTTTAATTCTTAAGATCACTCCAGTATGGCTAAACATTGGTTGGGTTCCCTTTAACCCAGGCTAGGAACTGAGCTGACTGTCTAAACTTGGACCAAACGGACCATGTTCGAGAGAATTGTTTTTCTCTCCCCACTTCCCGTGCCATCATACCTTCTAGATCTTTAATAGAGTCCATTTCAATTGCCCATTCCTCCAGGGAGGGTACTGTTGTCGATTTCCAGTGTCGTGGAATAACTCCTCTGGCTGCAGCAAGGAAATGAATAAGTACATCCTCTTTTGCTGTTTTTACGGATCCTGGAATCATGGTTAGGAGACCCACCCTGGGTGATGCGAGGGTATTTATATCCCCTATTTTTTCATATATATATATGTCAAAAATATGTTTCCAGAACCTTCTCACCGGGGGACATTCCTACAGATATAAAAACATATTTCCCTTTGACTTATGGCAGCGCCAGCATATGTCAGATATATCTTGGTTAATTTGATGCATAGTAGACGGGCACCTGTACCATCTACTCATCAATTTATATGCCTTCTCTTGCGTTTTTGTAGCTATCGACCCCTTATGTGTCAAAATAAAGCTTTTTTGCCATTCCGATAAGGTTACAGGCTCTTGGAACTCTTTTTCCCATTTCCGTGTATACGGAGGGGGCTCTGAATGATTTGATAATAGAAGAATAGAATATATTTCAGAGATTGGGTGTAATATAGGTTCTAATATAGGTTTGCAAAAGCAAAGATTCGAATGCAGTTGGTTTAGCATAAATTTCTTGTTTTGATGAGATTGATCGTAAATAGCATAAGGCTTAATGTCTCTGTAACCATTGCACCGGGTTAGGAAAAGTTTTTATGGAAGAAGAATCTTCCATTAAAAATGGATCTGACTGAAGAACTTGAACAATTCTTCTGTGCTCCTGTTTATACCAGGGGCCAAACGTATTCGAATGTAAGGCTGGTAAAAAATCCGGCGTTCCAAAAAAGGGGGTCATGGGGCTCAAATGTTTTGATATTCTATAGGTGGGTATAACCTGATCCCGTATATGTAATCTTTGCCTGGTAAGATATGCTGGGATTGAAAGGCCCTTTCGTAGAGTATATGAAGTCCAAGGAAGGGCGCAAAGATCAATAGGATTTATATGACCTTCCAATTGTATCCATAACTTGGATGTGGTGTGATGGAACCAGTCGGTGATACGCGTTAGTATGGTTGCTTTATGGTATATGGAAATATCTGGTAGCCCTACCCCACCCTTGTTTTTCGGGAGGGATAGTATCCCAAAACTGATTCTAGATTGAGTTGAGTTCCATATAAACTTAGAAAATAGCTGATGGATTTTACGAAAGTACACGGCCGGGAGATGGACTGGGATCGCTTGAAACAAGTATAGAAAGCGGGGAGTATATCCATCTTAAGGGTATTAATTCTACCAAACCATGACAATCTTTTAAATCCATAAGATGTCAGAGTCTTTTCAATTTTATGGAGCATTGGAAGAAAATTTAGGGAGTATAATTTTGATGTTGAGGCTGGGATATTTATCCCTAGGTAGCGAATCGACTCCGTACAGGCCCTAAAAGGGAAATTCTTCACTATTCGCTTCATATTTGTTTGTGATAAGGATATATTGAGAAGTTCAGATTTATTATAGTTGACTTTGAAATTGCTGACTTCACTGAATCTCTCAAACTCTAGAAGTATTGAAGGAAAGGAAGTTTCCGGTTTTGTTACAAATAATAACAGATCATCCGCAAAAAGAGCCAATTTTGCGTGTAGGGGGCCGACCTGGAGGCCCGTTATATTTTCGTTCTGTCGCAGAGCGTTAGCCAGGTGTTCCATCGTGATAACATAAAGCAAGGGCGATAGGGGACAACCCTGGCGTGTTCCATTAAAAATAGGAAAGGCAGAGGATAGGGATCCATTCACCCCAATTCTGGCAGTTGGAGATAAATATAGTGACATAATCCGTGCCATCATATAGGGACCTATGCCTATCTGTTGAAGAGAGGATCGCAGAAACGTCCAACTTACACGATCAAACGCCTTTTCGGCATCAACCGTTAACATGCAAAGTAGAATTTCTTGAGTGTGGACATAGTCCGTCAGCAGGAGGGCTTTGAGCGTATTATCTTTAGCCTCTCGGCCGCTACCAAAGCCAACCGGGTCTAGATGTATTAACTGAGGCAAGAGTGGTTGTATGCGACTAGCTAGAATCTTAGATAACATTTTTACATCTACCCCAATTAGAGATATAGGTCTGTAATTTGCACATAACGAAAGATCTTTGTCTGGTTTCGGAATAAGTGAAATATGTGCTTCCATTGTTTGTGTAGGAAAATTAGACCCATTCGATATGGAGTTAAATACCTTAGTCAAAAAAGGGGTAAGAAGATGAGAGAAATGCTTATAAAATGTAGGCGTAAAGCCATCAGGGCCTGGACTTTTACCTGCCGGGGTGTTGGCGATAGCATTAGTGACCTCTTCTTCCGTTATTGCGGTTTCTAATTCTTCTACAGTGTCTTCATCTAAAGTTGGTAACGGGGTATCTGTTATATAAGATGCCACACTATCATCTCTAGTGTCAGATGAACTTAGAGATAGGTGTGCAGATATATTATATAGAGATTGATAGTAATCGCTAAATGTTTTCGTAATTAAAGAGGGTGAGGATATAATTTCTCCTTTTGGTCCCTGGATCTGTGAGATAAAAGTAGAGCTCTGGTGTGGATTTAGAGTTCGAGCCAGCGATTTCCCACATTTATTACTAAATTTTTACTGGTACAGTGCCAGTTTAACCTCATATGAGCGAGCCGAAGATTCATATAGATTGCGCAAGCATGTCCGGGCTGAAGTAACCTCCAGTAGAGTTTCTATCATATTCGAACGCTTATGTTCTGTTTCTAAGGTTCTAAGCTTTTGAACCGCTGTTGTAATGGCGGCTAATCGCTTCTTTTTTAATCAGGCGCCTAGTTGGATAAAAGACCCTCTCAAAACTGCTTTCAGAACCTCCCATTGAATAGGAAGGGCAGTAGAATCTGAGGGCCAGATTCTCATAGAATTTCGCTTGCGTATCGTAAGCCATTTACACTACGTCGCCGCATCGTACTAGAGCAAGTGCCGTATTCTCTAACCATTTGCTCCGTAGTTTGCGTTGGCTTAGCGAAAATGGCCCAGCGTAAGCCCGCGTAATTCTAATGAGGCGGCTTGTATTTAAATTAAGCGCGCCCCCCCGTCGAACGAACTGCGCATGCGCCGGCCGGGGAAAAAGCCCAGTGCGCATGCTCCAGCTCACGTCGGAAAGCGTAGTTGAAACCGACATCAAAACGACGTGATCGTCACTACGCAATGCCCCTATTCGCGAACGAGTTAGTAAAATGACGTAAGCGACGGAAAAAGCCGACGCTGACCCGACGCCATACTTAACATGGCATCCGACGGCATCCGACGGTACTTCGTAAGGTTACTCCACATGGAAGCTGGGGTAACCTTACGCGGACAAAAACGACGTACGCAAATGAGAAAACAACGTAAAGGCCACCTAGTGGCCGGAGTTGTCATTACAACTACGATCCGCAAGTGTAATGGTTTTACACTTGTCGGATGTTGAAGTGTATCTATGCAAAAGTGATACTAAGCATAACGCGCATAGATACGAGGCAAAAAAACGGCGATACGATGGGGTATCTGAGATACTCCGTCGTATCGCCGCTGAGAATCTGGCCCTAAGGCATGATCTGCGCAACATAAGTAGAACATTCTGGGTTTACCAATTATTCATCATTCAGACGCCACGTCCATTCTTTAGTTGGAACCAAAGGAATTTTAAACATCAAAAAAAGAGGTGCGTGGTCTGACCAAACCATAGTGCCAATATCACAAGTTGGTGACCAATCAAGACAGTTATGGTCCACAAACAAATAGTCAATTCGACTATAAGATTGATGGGCCATGGAAAAATAAGTATAATCTCTTGATTTAGGATGCAATATCCTCCATACATCTATTAAATGCTGATCGTAAAGAATACTCTTCAGCATCTTCAACTTGGATAATGACACTACAGTTCTTGATGAGGAGGTATCCATCTGTGGGTCCATTGGAAGATTAAAATCACCCCCCATAATGAGTCTCCCCTCCATGAAACCAAAGAGTATCTTCAGATATCTCATCGCTGTTTGACTTTGATTAGTGTTTGGCAGGTATATATTAGCCACTGTAAATTTAATGCCCCATAAGGAAAACTTAACAAAGACGTACCTTCCCTGGGGGTCTGCAAGATAATCAACTAAGTCAATGGGTAACGTTTTGTGAAAGGCAATAGAAACTCCCTTGGTCTTCTGGTCAGGATTAGTGCTATGAAACCACCGATTAAAGTATCTGGCAGGGCAGGTGGGGAGAGAATCAGTCTGAAAATGCGTTTCTTGTAAGAGAAGTAAATTAACTTTATATTTATGCATTTGATACAAAATTTGCCCTCTCTTTGAGGCTATATTTAAACCTTTAGCATTATAAGAACATATATTCAGTAGTGGTTGAGTCACCATTGTAGTAGCCATAGTGGAGAGAGAAAAAAAAAGGGGGGGGGGGATGATAATAAGAGGGAATATAGGAAATGTAAGGAAAAAAAAAACCCTCAAAAAAAGAGAGGAAGAGAAAAAAAAAAAAAAGGGGAGTTCAAATAGAAGGAAATACTATTGTACTTACAAAAACGTAGTACACTGTGTGATACGTCACACAATAGGCACCAATTGTGCCTATCCTAAGTAGGGGGTGAGAAAAGAAAAAAGAAGGAAAAAAAAAAAAAGAGGTATGACGGGACCACAAGATGTGCTCTTCTTTACCTATTTTAAGAGGGGGGCTTGCTTCTTCGATGCCTTCTGTGGTGGGGGGACGTCACCATCCAGAGCATTCTGGGATTGTGATGTCATAAGAGGCCTATATAAATCGCCGCGCACCCGGCATTACAGCGGGAGGAAGCAATGTGTCAACATTGAAGAAGAAGGCAGAAGGCTAGAGAAGCCCGGGCACCCCCCAGCAGAAGACATCAGAGGAAGCCTGGGAGGGGGCCGCTGTAAAAGAGCTAAAGAAGAAAGCGGCCCCACCTGGCGGAAGAGAACCAGACGGCAGTGAAGACTGGGACCCCCCACCCCAGAAGATGTCAAAGAAGCAAGCCCCCCTTGTAAAAGAGGTAAAGAAGAGAGGGGGGCCCCGGAGCTGACTAATAAAATATTTTAAAAACCTGTGTAGTGTTTATTTTTTTTTAACACTTTTCCTCCCGGTGAATAGGTAGGGGTACCCCATACTCATTCACCTAGGGTGGGGGGCCGGTAAGCCTCCCACCCACAGACCCCGACAACCAACAGCCAGGGTTGTCGGGAAGAGTCCCTGTCCTCATCAACATGGGGGCAGGGTGCTTTGGGGTGGGGGGCCACAGAGAACCTACCTCCCCATGTTGAGGGCATGCGGCCTGGCACGGGTAAGGAGGGGGGGGGCGCTCGCTCGTCCCCACCCCCTTTCCTGACCGTCCGGTCTGCTGCTCGGATACGGGGCTGGTATGGATTTTGGGGGGAACCCACGCCGTTTTTTCAGCATGGGGGTTCCCCTTTAAATCCTCACCAGACCCATGGGCCTGGTATACTCTTGGAGGGGAACCCATGCCATTTTTTTTCTTAAAATTTGGCGTGGAGTTCCCCCTCAAGATTCATATCAAACACAGTGCCTGATATTGGCAGGGATACAAGTAGGATCCCTGCTCATTGAAAGTCAGACTTCAAGTCCTGGGGCAAAGTCGGATCAAAGTAGTATCCTGTTCATGATAGTCGGATGGATGTAGGACCAATGTAGGATAAATGTAGGACCAATGTAGGAGCAGTGAAGGACCAATGTCACAGAGCAAATTAGGATGAAAGTGTGTAGTATAGTGTGAACCCAGCCTGATAGAGGAATCCTCCCCGGTGAAACAATAGTATTCAGGCTGGGTTCACACTATACTACACTGATCCTACATTGGTCCTACATTGGTCCTACATCCATCCACCTTTCCTGAACCGGATACTACTTTGATCAACGTTGCCCTGCGTCTTGAAGTCCGACGGAGATCCGACTTGGATCCCTGCCAATATCAGGCACTGTGTTTGATATGAATCTTGAAGGGGAACTCCACGCAAAATTTTAACAAAAAAACGGCATGGGTTCTCCCTCCAAGAGCATACCAGGTCCATGAGTATGGTGCAGATTTAAAGGGGAACCCCCTAAAACTGAAAAAATGGCGTGGGGGTCCCCCCAAAATCCATACCAGACCCCCATCCTGTGTGCGCCGGATGGTAATTGAGGCCACGGCTTTGCGGCCTTCTGCAGGCCTAAGCTTTCTTCTGGGATCTGCCGCCATCTTGTGGTGGTCATTGGCATGACACGTAAACCAGCAATCCTGCAATTCTAAGGAGCTTCCCCAGTGTTTTCACTGCCATCTTCTTCCCTCTATTTAGAGCCCCCAAACATTATATATATTTTTTTTTATTCTAACACCCTAGAGAATAAAATGGCAGTCGTTGCAATAGTTTCTGTCACACCGTATTTGCGCAGCGGTCTTACAAGCGTACTTTTTTGTGGAAAAAATACAGTTTTTTAAATTAAAAGACAACAGTAAAGTTAGTCCAATTTATTTTATATTGTGAAAGATAATATTACACCAAGTAAATTGATACCCAACATGTCACGCTTCAAAATTGCATTCGCTCGTGGAATGGCGACAAACTTTTACCCTTTAAAATCTCCATAGGCGATGTTTAAAAAATCCTACAAGTTGCATGTTTTGAGTTACAGAGGAGATCTAGGGCTATAATTATTGCTCTCACTCCACCGATCGCGGCGATACCTCACATGTGTGGTTTGAATACCGTTTCCATCTGCGGGCACTACTAACGTATGTGTTCGCTTCTGCGAGCGAGCTCAGCGGGATGGGGAGCGTTTTCTGGCTTCTAAGTTTTTTAGCTGGCTCCTAGATTCCAAGCAAATTCGTCGAACCCTGCACTCACCAATGTTTTCAGGCAATGCAGATATTTAAATAGGATGCTTGTTGTCAATGCCAGTACTGAACATGCTCACTAACCATGAGATGCTGCACATATATGCACAGATACATGTTTATTTGGTAATCACCCTGAGGGTCAGGCCATGGTCTGCATCATGCACATGCGTGTCCAGAGTTTGACCTCCCTGACATTACCTGGATCTGTTGTGATCACTCCCTAAGGTTATATAAGTGTAGCGCTACCCCCGTAGGAGCCGCTTAATATTTGTTTGGTTCTACACTCTGCCACTCAACCCAAAGATCTGTCTTAACCCCTGTGGCACACCTGCTTAACAATGTTAGTGTAGAATCCAGCAACAGAAAGTGACACAATAATGAAAGAGTATATAGTATATTTACCGAGACCATGGGTTCCGTCACTTCATCAGTTGTGGCAGTAAATAGAAACTCACACAAGATATCAAGGAACCACCCTCTTTCCCTCACATTGCCCTTCCCTCTGTGGTCCTGTTCCCATTTCCTCTCCCCTTTCCCCATGCTCCCACGCTCCCTTCCTTTCCCCCCTCCCCCCTCCCCTACTCCAATTCCTCACTTTCTGGGTGTTCTATCATCCCCCATATACCTTATTCTGGGTTCCCTTCTGGGTTTCCAATTCTTCTTTTTTGGAATATAATCCATAAACTTATAAACCTGTCAGCATTATGTGCACACACCAGTATACTTGTCATACGTCCATATCTTGGAGGGTTTCTTTAAGCAAGTATCCCTTTTCCTTTTACATATTTTTTTTACTTATTGTAGGACACACCACTCTGCCCACCCCCTCTCCTCCAGTGTGGTAACCTTTTCCAGGTGCTTCTTCGTCTGGTTACATACGGCCACCCCTAGATGGCGCCCTTTTCGGAGTGTGGCGATGTTTGAGGACTCGGCCCTGTGAGATTTGCAGGTTGGGACGGTTCCCTTTTTACCACCACATGAGAGCTCTGCTTTAGGATACTCCATACCTTTTTATTCCGGTAAATGGCTGATTTCTTATTTAAATATTTCAATTAATCTTTCTTCTCTTCACCCTCTACATGTTTTCCCTCCCCCCAGTCTGGGACCACCCATGTCCCCTGACAGGGCAGGGTTCCATGTGGTGATGTGGACAAATGAGACAACTCATATACAGTATTACTTATGAAATTATTCTTTTTCAGCCGCAACCAATAAAAATCCTCTGAAGAAGACCTTTTGGTCGAAACGCGTTAGGAAACTACGAATGCTTGTCACTTTTACAGGCTATGTATTTTATTGTTACCCCATGATCTGTGTATGGATATTTTTATATTGTGCAACATGTCGCAACTCATTCCTCACTTTTATGTCATAACTTTTTCTTAATAAAACGTTGTACTTTACACGTCGCATCCTCATAATTCTTCAAACCCTAGCTGTTTTAAAGCCCCACCGGGACAATTTCTTTTCCACTTGTAAAAGTTTACTATGATGAAAAATGTCGAAGAATAACATAAAGAAATGGTGTAAATAACAGATGAATAACACAAGTGTTGATTGGCAGAGGTATTTGCTCAAAGCAATAACGTTACACCGCTGTATCCAATAGCAATCTGATAAGGGTATATGTGAACAGGTGCACAGTGGAATAGATCCTCAATACTTCAATACCTGTATCAGCACCAGCACACAGACCACTGCATGCAGAATACCAAACAGTGAACTCAGTAATAAAACTACACGTTCCAACTGTATGTTGCTAAATGGCTTCCCCTAGAGTGCAGTTCGGAGTGATACACAGTTGTATAGCAGTAAAGCCCTGTGAAAGAATAAAGTATTGAAAGTTCCTCCAGTTCCAGTTTTCTTGTCTTCAGCTAACTTAAAGGAACACTAAAGGTTCGTTTTTTATTAGATCAATTGATTGCTGTAAGCTAGAGCATTTAAATATCACTTACCTCGTTTTTCCTTTTGACCTCCAAAATACAGTAATCCAGGTTTGAAAATGCCATTTCCTGTCTCTCCTCTTCTTGCTTTCCACCAGCATCTGAGCTGTTTTGCATGGTGGAAAGCAGAATGTGCTCACCCTTTCCCTATGACTACAGCTCTGCGTGAAGATGCTCTCTTATCCCTCACAGGCATGGAGGCTAAGCCTAATGGGAACTGTAGTTCCCATTAGGACGTGATGTAGCAAGAATGAATGCGCACCGCAAACCAGGAAGTCAGTGAGAATAACGATTCAGGAGTGACGGAGGTGAATAAAACAACTCAATTTCAACAGGTATCAAACTAATTATAATGCAAAACATTACTTTTTACTTTATCAGCTACTGTCAGACTTTAATTTAAGAGGAAAATATTTTTGTCTTTACAACCCCTTTAACCACTTAAGGACCGCCTACTGCACATTTACGTCGGCAGAATGGCACGGCTGGGCACATCAACGTATATATACGTTGATTTTAGTACCCAGCCGTGGGTCGCGGGCGCGCGCCCGCGACCCGGTCCGAAGCTCCGGGACCGCGGGATTCGCGGACCCGATCGCCGCTGCAGTGCGGCGATCCGTCCCTGGAGCGGAAGAACGGGGAGAGCCGTGTGTACACACGGCTTCCCCGTGCTTCTCTGTGGCCGTAGCATCGATCGCGTCATCCCTGTAATAGGGGGACGCGATCGATGACGTCACACCTACAGCCACACCCCCCTACAGTTGTAAACAAAGCACATAGCCACACATCCCCTACAGCGCCACCTGTGGTTAACTCCCAAACTGCAACTGTCATTTCCACAGTAAACAATGCAAATTTAAATGCATTTTTTGCTGTGAAAATGACAATTGTCCCAAAAATGTGTCAAAATTGTCCGAAGTGTCCGCCATATTGTCGCAGTCACGAAAAAAAATCGCTGATCGCCGCTATTAGTAGTAAAAAAAAAAAAATTATAAAAATGCAATAAAACTATTCCTTATTTTGTAAACGCTATAAATTTTGCGAAAACCAACCGATAAACCCTTATTGCGATTTTTTTTTTACCAAAAATAGGTAGAAGAATACGTATCGGCCTAAACTGAGGAAAAAAAATGTTTTTTTATATATTTTTGGGGGATTTTTATTATAGCAAAAAGTAAAAAATATTGCATTTTTTTTTAAATTGTCGCTCTATTTTTGTTTATAGCGCAAAAAATAAAAACCGCAGAGGTGATCAAATACCACCAAAAGAAAGCTCTATTTGTGGGGAAAAAAAGGACGCCAATTTTGTTTGGGAGCCACGTCGCACGACCGCGCAATTGTCAGTTAAAGCGACGCAGTGCCGAATCGCAAAAAGGGGCAAGGTCCTTTACCTGCATTTTGGTCCGGGTCTTAAGTGGTTAATTATACTGCAGTGTGGGGTGGTGCACGTATTTGTAATCCAAAATAGCAAGGGAAACAGTAACTGTAGAATATGGTCAGATTGATTACTGAAAACCTCAGGATCCAGCTATAGAATACTTAGGTGCAATAGATACACAGCCGTGGAACTACAGGTCTCAGCGGCAGTCTGTATAGTGGGCAATCACTTAGCAATAGTACAGTCACTACCAGGGCCGGCCTTTGGGGTGTGCAGTCTGTGCGACCGCACAGGGCGCCATGGGCAACAGGGGCGCCGTGCGGCCATCACAGCTCACAGAATGTGAGTGGTAGCAGGGTCGGGCCGGGTCGGCACTACCACTAGGCGGATTAGGAAGCAGCCGCCTAGGACGCACTGCCACCTAGGGGCGCCGCTGACTCTTGCCTCACCTCTTCTTCCTCATTGTCGCTCCCCAGGCTCCTGGCAGAGGATAGAGGGGCCCCAGACATCCTCTGTGTATGTTTAGATGACCAGGGGGTGGGGGGTGAAGATGGGGGGGCGCCACAGGATTAGCTCGCACAGGGCGCCTGAAAACACAAGGCCGGCCCTGGTCACTACATGGATAGGCAAATCCCTTCTCACCACTCTGGATTCAAGCTGGCTGTGGACTCCGTCTGTGTAGGTGGCACCTCCGCGCCGTGCTGCTCCTCCCGTGGTGTGCTGCAAGGCAGGTGGCTTCAAAAACTCTGAAGCGCTGGCTGGTTCTCCTACTCGATCAACAGGGCTGCTTACAAGGATCCGCTCTCTGCTATAGGCCCCAGGCTCTCCCAGCCCTGGGCACACACAGGCCTCTTGCTCGTTGTTGAATGGCGTCCAGAGAGAGAGAAAGCAGGCCATGCCTGTCCTTATATCTGCTTACCCAGCAGGCTGTGCTGTGACTTGGTATTGTGGGTTTGTAGCTTGGCATTGTGGGGTTGTAGTTCCCAGCCTGATTTAACAACATGAGTGCTTCCTCATTGTCCTCAATATCCCACAATGCATAACTGTTTTTCTTAACCAGAAAGAAATATCCTGATAAAGTTTCAATAGCCACTAGAGGGAGCCAAACCCTTTCTAAAGAACAATACATTTCTTAAATGATAACTTTGGTAGTAGACCTGTGCTACACAAGGGCCCCTTTCCTGGTTTGCGGGTGTATTGTATAGGAGATTGTCTCAACACCTGTTCACATCAATTCCTAATTCCTTCTTTAGTTATTACATTAATTTGTCACATAATTCCTGTTTTTTTCTGCCTGTCACCTGTAATACCCCTGCCTGAATATTTCCTGATCTGACCCATGTCTGCCATATGTTTCATACTGAATGCTGACTTTCTTTACTTCTGCCTCCTGTTTGTGCCAGTGGGCAAAGCCCATTGTGCGAAATTTAAAAGTCTTGTTTAGTAAAATTCAAACATTGTGTGGTAGTCCCCAAAGAAGAATGGACCTTCCAAAAGCTTTCCCTATCAGGGGAGAACAAGCCTATTGGACACATAATGAACACCTTTTAATGATAGTTGCTAAGGTTCCAGGACTCTTCCACCCACCCAACCCTCAGCTAGCAGTGCAGCTAGTTAAAATCACCAACAAGGGCAAGCATACACGAGATTGTTGACCTCAAAACTATAACATTTTTGTTTACTAAGTATATCAGTGTTCTTTAAAAAAATATGTAGTGCAATCAGAACAATTGTCAAATGGATGCTTCAATGACCAGAACATTAGTGCTAGATTAGATATTCTGGGCAACTTTAAAGGCATACTGTCACTAACTAATGCTGTATTTGTATATGATTTCTCTGGCCTGCTGCAAATGTGATCACCCTTTGGGAGGGCATGTTTTTTGGGCATGTCCTGGTAATTCATGTTAAAAGAGAAGTATGTTTTTTTTTTTTTTTGCTATTCATACTTACCTTGGTGGATGGAGCATCCCCCGGCGTCTCTGCACTGAGAACCGTGTCACCAACAGTGTTGCTCATCTTACTTTAAAAAAGTAATTAGTTACAGTTACAAATTACTTCTCCGAAAAAGTAATTGCGTTAGTGACTCAGTTACTACATTGAAAAAGTAATTAGTTACTCAGCAAAGTAACTGAATTTTTTTTAATATTCTACAATGCTTTATTGAGAAGCAGATGACGGGCGCTTGCCAGGAAACAGTGAGTTAATACTCCAAGACAAAAGAATGGCAGATCCTTGAGAGAAGAAAACCGGAAACAAATGGTGATCTTGTGTATATCCCAGCCTAGGTGCATCCGTCCCACCATGTATATCCCAGCCTAGGTGCATCCGTCCCACCATGTATATCCCAGCCTAGGTGCCGCATCCGTCCCACCATGTATATCCCAGCCTAGGTGCATCCGTCCCACCATGTATATCCCAGCCTAGGTGCATCCGTCCCACCATGTATGTGCAGCTAATAGGACTTAAAACTCTTATCCATCTGCTATATATTACATCCAAATTATAAGCTGGATTAACATGTATGTTTATAATATACATTCCCTTGACGTTTACAGAGTCTATAATTTAAAATCTTATATTAGGCTTTATTAGAATTTTCTATAGTTTATTGTTTATTATTTTATTTATCTTATATAAGCTTTATTAGATGCAAGGGATCTGGAATGGGGATGTCAGATTTTTCTTTGATGAAGAGATGAAATCACTGACCAAAAATAACCCGCTGATCATTGGTCTGTATAGGTGTCCTGCACTTACCATGTTGACCACTAGATGTCGCTGTGTACACTGTGTTGTATAGGGAATGTTTGCTCTGTAGAACATTTTGTTCCGGCCATGTGTTCCCCGGATCATTGATCAGGTTGCGCACACAGTGTGTGAGATCGATGTGAGTTGTTCCCCGGTGATAGGTCAGTGTGAGGCGGGTGGGGCTCATTGTATCCAGGGCTCCTTGCGATTGGGAGTTTTCAGACCGCTGTGACAGGCCATCACAAAGGTCACATGATTCTAAAGCGGAGTTCCACCCATATTTATGTTTACAGCGCCGGCAGAAGCAATTACTCTGCTGCCATCTAGTGGCGGTAGATGTAATTGCAGTAATGGCGCCCAAGTAATGGGAACTGCGTTACCATGAGGGGAAGAGTAATCAGGTAGATTACTCATTACCCTCAAAAGGGGCTGCGTTAGGTAACTGCGTTTATTGTAACTCCGTTACTTACAACACTGGTCACCAAACACCACCGATGGCTCGGTTCTCACTCCTCCCCGAGCAGAGCCATACTGACTATCAGTCAGCATGGCTTCTGCTCTACTTCTCAGTGCTCATTGGAGCGCCGAGCAGTGATGGGTCGGGGAGAGGCTGTCTCAGAGTCTCAGTGACTCGCTGAGACTGCCATTAATCAGAGCAGCTGGCGGATCCCGACTTGGAAGTCATGATGACGCGCTGCCCTGCCCGGCAGTGACGTCAGACCGCTCTCTGCTGAAAACAGGTCACAGGAGTGCAAAACGAATTGCACTCCTGTGATCCAGAGGAGAAGCCCAGCCTAAAAAGCTCAGACTGGACTTCTCCTTTAATGGAGGGATATTGATTCTGTCATCAATGCAGTAGCAGGTACCTCCATTGTCCCCCCTGCAGGATTTGTTTGTTGTGCCTTGTTGAGGAACTAGTCCCTACCATGGTGGGAGGACTCTTCTAGGTTTACTGCTATACTATTCTACACCAGAAAGGCAATTACTTTATGTAGGAAAAACACCACTTTGCCCATTTACAAGGATATATATACTAACAGAGGTTGATTGAATAAACTTGATAACATGTGGGTAAGCTGGTTAAATAGTGCCTATACTGCCTTGATGCCTGATTCTGCATAATTGATGTGTAGCGCTACCCCTTTAGGAGCCGCTGGATAGATTTGGGATGGCGTGTTACCTCTATTGATGTCTAGGGGTATGATGATAATGTGAGAACAATGACGAAATGTCCAAACAGCCGGTGTCTTTCTGTGCTTTTATTCTTGCCCAACACGACAAAACAGTGAACTTGCAGATTCAGGCCTAAGAACGACAAATTCTGCTTCCAAAGGGACTTTAACTTCATCGCCACTCCAGCCGGAGTGCGTACAGTGTACCTGGACAGTCTCTCTCACAGAACTGGCAGCCAGAATATCACTGAGAATCTTGAGAAGGGACACAAGTCTCTGACACAGACTTGACTGAAATAGAAATAGGAATGAGACCTCTGCCACAGGCCCTTTGCTCTAGAACACGATTTGTGAGGTGAATCCTTCTCAAGATTATTGATGCCTGAATCTCCCTCAGGTAGTCTTCTTTAAATAGTCACCGACTGACAGGTTGCCATTAGACAAACTCCCAGTGTCCGGTCACCTCGATCCCCGATGGCTCGTCTAGGCCCTATTGGATTGCCTGCCTCAGGGCTCTCCATAGACTAACTCCCCACTGAACAGCATAACTCGCTTGGGATCTTCTTTTCAGAGATAGGGGACCCAATAAGTCACTGGGCCCCATCACAGCTTCAGTTGCTCTGGGCCAACATGGTCCCGGAACCATGGCACGGCACATGCGCCCCAGCCTGGTAGGCCATATCACCGGAGCCTGTGATGTGAGCACACCCTGAAGGTGGGTGCCACACCTGGATCCAGTCACGAACTCCTCGTTCAAAATGGCGTCCGCTCAAGAAGTACCCTCCCCAGCATGCCCCGCGAGGAAAAAAACCCTCTGATTGGTTGCTGGCAAGAAGTCGCTCTGACCTGAACTCCACTGCCGCCACCTGCCGCCCCGGGGTGGAAAGGCACCTCAGGAACACAGAATGAACTGACAGCACAGCCCAGCTAGAACGGAAGCTGAATTTGTACAAATCACCTGGATGAGAGCTACATAGCTCTCTCATCCCCTTTCTAAATTTGAAATCTGGACTGAAAGTACACAGGCGCTACAGATGCTTATTGTAATTCTTCCATCTTGCTAGTGCACACAACATGGTCAACATGGTCTGATTTTGGTTGTTTGAACCACTCCATGGGCTTAGTATGTTAAAGGGTTCGTAAAGGATTTTTTTTTATCCCCCGCACGCACATTAACAACATGGCTCGTAGCACAAGGGCGTAAATTTACGTCCCCGCCTGAGTTTCGGGGGTCCCACCTTGCGGGGGTCTCCCTAATGCAGTCCGCTGTCCCAGCCAATTGCATGTCCTGTCATTGTTCCCAGTTTTCACAAGTGCTCTCAAGTTGCTGTAATTCTTCTCTGATCTCCACACTTCCTGGTTGTCTGTTTCCTTATAACCACAGTACTGGGAGCTTTCTCTCTGTGGTCACTAATCAAGGAGGTGTGATTACTGTGTGTCTAAAACCCCTTATCACTAATCAGTTTATTTTTCCAAACCATCACTGCCCTGTATTGGCTCTGTGGCTCACAGAACCAGAAAACAGCATGCAAAAACAAAACTAAAACTGTAGGTACATTAAATATTTTATTTTTATCTATTTTTAATCGTTTTTTAAAGGAATCAGTTAACTATTATGTCCCTATACCCTGTAAACAGTCATTTCAGCAAAAAATGTTTTTTCCTTTACAACTCCTTTTAACTATTATCTTTGTACAGTGAAAGCCATACATGCTTGTTGTGGATTATTCTATAGTTTGTTCCACTTGATTATGCTACATTTGTGCTTTCTGTTTCCCCCCCCCCCCCTGGGTACTGTGTGCCCTTTTGGTTTTGTTTCAGTTGGTTGATACACCCCTACAGGCCTGCATGGACCGTGCCACCATAGGTTTTTGAACATTTCTTACAAACCTTCAACAAACAAACAAAAAAAAACTAATGCTGTCTATACTGTATTTATATTATATATACTATACATAGCTCCCAACTGTCCTTGATTTTGAGGGACTGTCCCTGATTTGGAGCAATGTCCCTCTGTCCCTCATTCCTCTTCATTTGTCCCTCATTTTGGTCTGATCTATATAATCGTATATAAAATGCACTACCGTATTTATCGGCGTATACCGGGCACTTTTTTATACGCCGATACCCTCTTCCCGCGCTCAGTTTCAACACCTCCGCCGACATATACCGAGTACAGTACACTCGGGTACATTTGGCCAGGCTCGGCTTCGCTCGTGCTCACGCATAAACGTCACAGAGCGTGAGCACGAGCGAAGCCGAGCCTGGCCGAATGTACCCGAGTGTACTGCACTCGGTATATGTCGGCAGAGGAGTTCAAACTGAGCACGGGATGCGGGGATTTGACTCTGAGACAGCGTGAGAGAAGCCGGGAGGAGACCACTGAAGCCGCAGACGGACGCCGAACCGGACAAGGCCGCCGATGGACGCCGCGCAAGACACCAAAACTGTAAGTACTAAAATGTTTTTTTTTACAGGAATTTTCGGGTCCACATTAGGGGTGCGCGCTATACGCCAGAGCACGCAATACCCCGATAAATACGGTATTTATCTTTCAAAAAGTGTTTCCCAGCACTAAACATTTCATCCAATTTCTAAACTGCTGCATTTGTAAATTTCAAGAGCCAGTATAACGAATAGCAGTGGTAAAAAAAAAAGCCATTGTGAGTTTACCTAAACTTTTTGGGGTTTTATTTCTCCCTTAAGGGGGCGTGGCATGGGCGTGACCTATTTCTACATAATTTTGCTAGTAGGTGTCCCTCATTCCCATCTCAAAAAGTTGGGAGGTATCCATAGATGTGAGGCCCGCAATAGCTGAATTATTTGACGATTGACTGGCTGGATTGGTTAATGTTTAACATAACTTCTATTGCCAGAACATACTGCGACCATATAGACCAAGAAAATGAATACATCATCAGAAAGCATGATGTCCATATGGGGTTAGCAGAAGTGAGACTGAGTAATAACAGCCTGTACTTCTAAAAATACTGTATATATCATGATGGTTTTATGATTTAAATGACATGATTTTATCTATTGGGTTTGCGGTTTCCAATTTTTAATTAAAAGCCTCATTAGAGTGGCACATGTTTGTGATTTATAATATCCCCATATATACCTGTGCACACATCATTGTAGATCATTATAACAAAGTGAATATACTTACTTTCAAGAAGCAAAACTATGTATATCTTACAGCATTTATATTTTTTAAAAGTGGTAATCTTTTAAAGGGGTTTTAAAGGTAACATTTTTTTTTCCTTAAATAGCTTCCTTTACCTTAGTGCAGTCCTCCTTCACTTACCTCATCCTTCGATTTGGCTTTTAAATGTCCTTATTTCTTCTGAGAAACCCTCACTTCCTGTTCTTTTGTCTGTAACTCCACACAGTAATGCAAGGCTTTCTCCCTGGTGTGGAGAAAGCCTCTTGAGGGGGGAGGGGGTGAGCAGGAGGGTCAGGACGCTCTCTACTTTACAGATCGAGAAAGGAGCTGTGTGTTAGTGGGCGTCCTGACACTCCTGCTCGCCCCCTCAAGATTCTTTCTCCACACCAGGGAGAAAGCCTTGCATCACTGTGTGTACTTACAGACAGAAGAACAGGAAGTGAGGATTTATCAAAAGAAATAAGGACATTTAAAAGCAAAATGGAAGGATGAGGTAAGTGAAGGAGGACTGCACTAAGGTAAAGGAAGCTATTTAGGGATTGTTTTTTTACCTTTACAACCCCATTACATTTTTGTGTTGTTTTTTTTCTTTGGAAGTTGAAACAAAAAGCAGTTAAACAATGTTTCCTTTATTTTCTTTGTGTGCTACTGTTAAAATATTTTTATAAATTACTGTAATTTACAGTGAATAGGAAATACTCTGTCCAGGGTGCTGAACAGGAAACTTACCAACTTTATACAAAGAAAGTTGTCTGGGATTGAAAGCAGTGTGCCATCATCGATAAAAGCCGGTTTACACAGGGGCGACTTGGGATCCGACCTGAAGTCGCCCCAAGTGGCGCAACATTAGAAATTCAATAGAAGTTAATGGGAGCTGTCTTAATGCACACTACTGAAGTCGGTCCGACTTCAGAAAAGGTTCCTGTACTATTTTAATCTGACTTCAAGGCGACTTGTATCCATTGATTTCAATGGAAGTTATATTCAATGGAATTATTACAATAATTAGAGCAGAAAAAGACAGAAGATGATACACAGCTAAGAATGAATACAGAAGCCTCTTCATGTGAAGTTCAGCTTTATTTTAAAGCAGTATTAGACCCAAAACCAAAAATATTATATATTGCAGCTTACCAAACATTAGATGTGGTGACTGCATTCCTTTTTTTTTAGGCTTCCCCCCCCCCTCTGTTTTCACCTGGTGATCCAGCCAGTGACACAGCTCCTGAATGTCTCCACTCTGGATGAAAGAGGACAGGGGCACAGCAGACAGTAGCATTGTTAGTCTGGGAGAGAGGAGTGTGATGCCGCGTACACACGATCATTTTTCGGCATGAAAAAAAAAAACGTTGTTTTTCAGCATGTCCAAAAAACGAAGTTTTCCCAACTTCATCATTAAAAACGATGTTGCCCACACACCATCGTTTAAAAAAAATGATGAACAAAGTGCAGTGATGTACAACACATACGACGGTACTCTGAAGGGGAACTTCTATTCGCCTTTGGGCTGCTTTAGCTGATTCCTTGTTGGTAAAAGAACGAGCGCTTCCGTCCCATAACTTGCTTCTGAGCATGCGCGGATTTAAAATCTCGTTTTAGCGCACACACAATCATTTTTTACAACCCGAAAAACGACATGAAAAATGATGTGTAGCCCACACACGATCATTTTAAACAACGTTTTTGAAAAACAACATTTTTTTTCATGCCGAAAAATGATTGTGTGTACGCGGCATAAGATGTATTAGCATATTTAAGTACACTCACAAATTGAAGCCAGACTCAAGCCCACAC
This sequence comes from Rana kukunoris, assembly GCA_029574335.1. NCBI lineage: Eukaryota > Metazoa > Chordata > Amphibia > Anura > Ranidae > Rana > Rana kukunoris. The sequence continues at coordinate 152,891 of JAJQKJ010000892.1, forward strand.
TGTAATTGCACACGCAGTTACAGGTGCTGTTTTTTTTATTTGTGTCCCTGTCAGTGGTAAATGGTTTGTCTCAACAGTGTTAACTGATGCATTTGTAGAAGAGCTTGTTCTTTTGAAAAACAACAGACTTACTGGCCAGACTAACAAATGAAAATAGAAGAAAGAAAGCCAACCCCCCCCCCCAAAAAAAAAAAAAAAATACAGCCATCACATCTAGAAATTGGAAAGCTGCAATTTAATAAATGTTTCCTTTTTTGTTTGTGTAGCAGGGTCATCCTGTCAGGGACTATTGACAGATCTGAATTCCAGCTGGAATTTTATCCACGTTTGTAAATATGTATGATACCTTTAAGAAAGATGCAGCAGGAGATATGGACTCTATTGACTCTGAGGAGAAACGGACTACACTTCCCACAAGGCCCTGCGATACTGGAGCAGGTGACACCTCCGCACAGACTTGTGGGGGAGGTTACTTAAGGAAAGGGAGGGGCTGTTCTCGGCCTCTTTGGGACCTGTTTCTTTTCCTCTGCGGAGCTGTGGAGAGTGACACAGCCAAGCTGTAAGCCTGAAGCCAAGGCCCGAATCCACCGGGAGACCATCCATCCTGAGGGAAGCAAGATTGCAGTACCCAGCTCGTGTTCCAGGAGACCGGAGAAGCCATCCAGCTGACAACTGAAACAGTGGAGAGCCTGAGACAAAACCTTGTGCTGTGGAACAGCGATCTACTGTACCAACGCGTCTTTCGGAAAAATAATCCAGGCTGGTCGGGCCTGTCGGGTGAGAGAGCATAAGCTCAACTTACAATACTTCCTTAATACACGCCACCTAGTGTCACCCTCCAAGCCGGATACCTGTGTTTGGCCCCTAACTAACTTTTCAGGCCCACTGATTTGGTAGTTACTATACAGAAGTCAGGGCACCTGCCTGCATGTCCCCGATCCCACCCACGACAGCGAGTGGAGGTTCTTCTTCCTACACCCACTGTATCAATTTAAAAACAGTGCAGCTGTGCAGGGGATCGGTCAGATTCCTGTGAATTAATGAACCACGAGTCCTGTGTTCCACCACGGCAGGCGGCTTCTAATTTTCAATGAACTGCAAGGATACTGGTGAGCGGTCTCCTAGTTAATTGTCAGCTCCTACGACTTTCAAATAGAAAGTCCATACAGAGTTATGAGCAAAAAGCTGTAGGCAGTGTGTGCAGGAGTCCGACATTGCACCTGTGATCAGCTAAAGCCGTGTACACACGATCAGTCCATCCGATGAGAACGGTCTGATGGACTGTTTTCATCGGTTAACCGATGAAGCTGACTAATGGTCCGTCGCGCCTACACACCATCGGTTAAAAATACGATTGTGTCAGAACGTGGTGACGTAAAACACAACAATGTGCTGAAAAAAATGAAGTGCAATGCTTCCAAGCATGCATCGACTTATTTCTGAGCATGCGTTAGGTTATTTAACCATCGGTTAAAAAAAAAGGGATGGGCCCCAACTAGGGATGAGCTCCATGTTCGATTCGAACGTATGTTCGACTCGAACATTGTCTGAAATTCGAACAAAACAGGTCGTTCGCGCCAAATTCGAGTGACGCGCTACGGCCCATAATTCACTGCGGCATTGCGCGCCGATGATTGGCCAAACATGCACTATGACCCTGCATGCTTGGCCAATCACAGCGCGCAAAAAACAGAGAGCCATAAATGGCCAAAGCCAGGATGGCTTTGGCCAATTATGGCTCAGGGCTTTAGCACACGCCCCACACTATATAAGTCTGCCTGCTGGGCGGCCTCATGTAGTGTGTTCCAGCGCTGAACAGAGATCAGTCAGAGAGACAGAGAGATTGTCGTTTTATATAGCTAGATAGAGCAGGCAGGCTAGTCAGTTTAGCTTAATTTATAGTGTGTACAGGATATATATACATCCTAGGAGTTGTACATATATTTATACACTGTATAGCTTAGCTAGATCAGCTATTCCTATTTGTCAGGCAGTAGATTGTGCTAGCTGCAGTGTTCTAACGCCAGTGTGGTGTGTAGTAGCACCTAAACGTACTCAGTGTTACTGTACTTGTCCAGTTTAATAGCACTTAAACCTAGTTGCTGTTACCGCACTTGTGCTGTGTAGTAGCACCTAAACCTACTCTGTGTTATTGTACTTGTCCAGTTTAATAGCACTTAAACCTAGTTGCTGTTACCGCACTTGTGCTGTGTAGTAACACCTAAACCTACTCGTGTTACTGTACTTGTCTAGTTTAATAGCACCTAAACCTAGTTTCTGTTACCGCACTTGTGCTGTGTAGTAGCACCTAAACCTACTCGGTGTTACTGTACTTGTCCAGTTTAATAACACTTAAACCTGGTTGCTGTTACCGCACTTGTGCTGTGTAGTAGCACCTAAACCTACTCGGTGTTACTGCACTTGTCCAGTTTAATAGCACCTAAACCTAGTTGCTGTTACTGCACTTGTGCTGTGTAGTAGCACCTAAACGTACTCAGTGTTACTGTACTTGTCCTGTTTAATAGCACCTAAACGTACTCGGTGTTACTGCACTTGTCCTCTCCAGTTTGTATCTAAAGGTACGAAGTGTGTGTACTGATTGTGTCCTGTGCAGGCCATTACAATGTCTGGAAGGACGACAAAGAGTGGCAGAGATTCACGAGGGCAAACAGGCTCTGCATCCAGAGGCAACGCTGGTGGTGGACACGGTGCATCCTCTTCAGCACGTGGCCGTCTGACGCGCTCGTCCTTCTTTTCGGAAGCTGGCTGTGTTGAGCCTCAACATGCAGAGAAATTAGTAGAGTGGATGACCAAGCCGTCCTCATCCTCCTCATCCTCCTCATCCTCTCTCACCCAGGCTGAGCTTAGTTTGTCTGGCAAAGCAGCTGCCAAGGCGTCCTCTTCCCCCTGCACAATAGCATCACACAATCCTTCCCTAATCCCACCATGTCCTCCTGAGGAGTCCCCCGAACTGTTTCAACACAGTGTTGGGTACATGCTGCATGAAGATGCGCAGCGTTTTGAAGGCTCCGATGATGTCACACACATAGAGGTAGGCATTGATGTGAGCCCAGAGAGAGAGGGTGCCCGAGAGGGACAGCAATCTGGCAGTGATGTTCCCCCAGCTGGAGCATACTGCCAGGTTTTCGACAGTGATGAGGGGGGGGGGGGGTGATGAGTTTACTGACTCTACGTGGGTGCCTGATAGGAGAGAGGAGGAGGAAGAGGAGGAGGAGGAGAAGGATGAGGCACAGGCACATCTCTAAAGAGGCAGGATGCCCTCCAGGGGCCAGCTTAAGGGCAGCACACCAACTGCATTACATCGCATAGCTACGTCTGTGCAGGGCGCTGCTGTGTCTCCACGTTATTGCAAAAGTTCTTTGGTGTGGGCCTTTTTTGAGACATGTGCATCAGATCGCACCGCTGCTATTTGCAACATATGTCTCAAGCGTATCTCGCGTGGCCAAAACATCACCCGCTTGGGCACCACATGCTTGACCAGACATATGTCGACCTGCCATGCAGTTCGTTGGCATACCAGAAAGACCCACACCAAAGAACCAAGCGGACCTCCCCTTGCCCCTCATCAGCTGGGACCTCCAACCGCACTAGACCCTCAGTCCTCTCTGAAGCCTGCACTGATAGGACTGAAGGTGTAGAAATAGGTGTGTCACAACCTAGTAGTACATGCGGGCAATCTACTGATGGTACCAGACAAATTTTCCTGCCCCAGCTGCTGCAGCACCGAAAGAAGTACTCTCCCAGCCATCCACATGCCCAGTGGTTGAATGCTAGCTTAGCGAAATTGCTAGCACTTCAACTGCTGCCTTTTCAGTTGGTAGATTCTGCCCCCCTTCCGTGAGTTTGTGGAATGTGCGGTGCCTCAGTGGCAAGTCCCCAAACGCTTTTTTCTCCCGGAAGACGATTCCGGCTCTCTACCGCCATGTGGAAGGCAATGTCCATGCCTCGCTGGACAGGGCGGTCAGTGGTAAGGTGCATCTTACCGCTGACTCATGGTCCAGCAGGCATGGACAGGGACGTTACCTCTCTTTCAAGGCGCATTGGGTGACTCTGCTGGCAGCTGGGAAGGACGCAGGGCAAGATACAGTAGTGTTGGAGGTTGTTCCGCCACCACGCCTCCAAAACACTACTACTGGTTGTGACACACCTCTCTCCCCCACCCCCTCCTCTTCTTCCTCTGTGGCCTCTTCCTGTGCTGATGTGTCCTCAGAACCAGCCGTGCTCCGTAGGCGTACGAGGGGCTACGCAGGAATGCAGGCCAAGGATGCCATGCGGTGCTAGAGCTGGTGTGCTTGGGAGACAGGAGCCACACTGGGGCAGAGGTTCTGTCAGCTCTACAGGGGCAGGCTCAGAGGTGGCGACGCCACGCCAGCTTAAGCCAGGAATGGTCATTAGCGACAATGGCACCAACCTCCTCTCTGCCCTGCGACAGGGACAACTGACCCATGTGCCCTGTTTTGCTCATGTTCTGAATTTGGTGGTGCAGCAGTTCTTGGGCAGGTACCCAGGCTTACAGGATGTCCTGAGGCAGGCCAGGAAAGTCTGTGTGCATCTCCGAAGGTCATATAATGCCACTGCTCGGCTGACAGACCTCCAAAGGGAATACAACCTACCCAAGAACCGCCTAATCTGTGACATGCCCACCAGATGAAACTCTACATTGGCCATGCTGCAGCGGCTGCACACGCAGCAGAGGGCCATCAATGAGTACCTGTGCCAATATGGCAGCAGAACTGGGTCAGGGGAGCTTGTTTTTTTTCCCCCACGCCAGTGGGCCTTGATCAGGGATGCATGCACTGTCCTGTCACCATTTGAGGAGGCCACGAGGATGGTGAGCAGTGACAGTGCATGCATCAGTGAGACTGTCTGTGTCAGGAAAGGTTCCATCCGCTGGTGCTATTTATATTCTTTCTTGCAGTGCTGCGTCCCACCAGCAGGGGTCTCCTGGCAGTTCAGAGCTGTCAGGGGAACTTCCCCCTGCTGGTATATCACCTTTGGGACGCAGTACTGACCTCCACCAGCGGATGGACCTTGGCAGTGTGGAGCACCTGGCCCTTGCTACGTTCAGGTGTGACCTGAACACAATTAACACGCCCTATATATACCCGGCAGGTTCAAACAGAACTTGCCTTGGTATCCGTCTATCAAACCGACCCTGTGCCTGTTACCTGGACCCTGTACCTGTTATCTGGACCCTGTACCTGTTATCTGGACCCTGTACCTGCTGTGTCCCTCCTGATCCCTCCTGATCCCTCCTGATCCCTCCTGATCCATCCTGATCCGTCCTGATCCGTCCTGATCCATCCTGACCTGATCCCTCTCCTGGACTTTCCCTTCCTATTCATTCCCCGTCCGCAGCTACTTCCTGATTCCCCGTGTATGACCTCGGCCTGGCCTGTTTACGATTCCGGTATTTCCCTTTCTGTAGATATTGTCTTTTGTGTTATTTGTGTCACTGTGGATCTGTTGTTTGTTGCACTGTGCTGGCTGAAGGTGGTGGGGTGTTACCCCCTCTTCTTAAATAAATCACCCTTTTACCTAGATCTGTTTGGATTCCTCTTTTTGCAATCACACAGTACTGGTCTATTTCTAATCACTGACAGTATACCAAGGCCATCCTAGACCAGACGTGCTTGCATTTAAGGAACCACCCCGTTGTTGTGCGTTTTTCTGAAGCATGGATTTCAATGAAATCTGTTACTTTTCCCTACTGGCTGAGGAGGATAGGGAGTATTGTCGCCAGGTTTTTGAGGGGTGGACAAGGGATCAGCTGATGGAAACCATCCGATCAGCTCATTCTTTGGTGGATCGGGGCTATATGTCTTTTGACGATATTCACTCACTGATTCAGTTATGTGTTGAATTGGCTCCGTGTGTTATTCCTGATGGTGGTGACGACTTCTCTCCCCCTTCAGTCCTGACCAAGTTGAATCCCTGGTATGGTTGATGGAGGATGATCCAGCCTCCTTTGATGAACACTATTGCTCTTGTTCCCAGCAGAAGTTATCTGAATGCATTAGTTCAGTGCAGTCCTTGATTAAACAAGGTGTGTGTGAACCAGCCTTTGTTCAACCTGTGCTGCAGGCATGGTCAGATCTCCTGATCCCAGCCAAGCCACTGCATCCCAGCCCTGCCATTAACCATTTACCTTCCCAAGGATCTAGCCGTCCATTGCCAATGACAACCTCAGCTATAGCCCAGTTAATTCCGCTTCCTACCAAGTATTATTACCCAGTCTCTACTTGTTGTACCTACCCTGCCTTTAATCCACCTGTAACTCCTCCACAAAAACCTCCTCCAGTCACCATCCCTGTGTCTCTGCCATATTCCAATCCTTCCTCCTACTTTATTCCATCCTCGTCATACATCACTTCTGTTAGTAAACCTGCAGTGTCTAAATCGAAAAAGAAACGGAAGTACTTCCCAACCCATACCATCGTGCCAGTTACCCAGCCTGTCCCAGTGCCCTCTGCTCAACCTGTCCCAGTGCCCTCTGCGCAACCCGTTCCAGTGCCATCTGTTCCTGTGCCAGCTTGCCACCCTGGTGTTCCTGTGCCAGCTTGCCACCCTGGTGTTCCTGTGCCAGCTTGCCACCCTGGTGTTCCTGTGCCAGCTTACCACCCTGATGTTCCTGTGCCAGCTTGCCACCCTGGTGTTCCTGTGCCAGCCTGCCACCCTGGTGTTCCTGTGCCAGCCTGCCACCCTGGTGTTCCTGTGCCAGCCTGCCACCCTGGTGTTCCTGTGCCAGCCTGCCACCCTGGTGTTCCTGTGCCAGCCTGCCACCCTGGTGTTCCTGTGCCAGCTTTCCAGTCCGCCGCCCAGGTTGATGACTTCCAGTCTGCCGCCCAGGTTGATGACTTCCAGTTTGCCGCCCATGTTGATGACTTCCAGTCTGCCGCCCAGGTTGATGATTTCCAGTCTGCCGCCCAGGTTGATGACTTCCCGTCTGCTGCCCAGGTTGATGACTTCCCGTCTGCTGCCCAGGTTGATGACTTCCCGTCTGCTGCCCAGGTTGATGACTTCCAGTCTGCTGCCCAGCTTGATGACTTCCAGTTTGCCGCCCATGTTGATGACTTCCAGTCTGCTGCCCAGGTTGATGACTTCCCGTCTGCTGCCCAGGTTGATGGCTTCCAGTCTGCTGCCCAGGTTGATGACTTCCAGTCTGCCGCCCAGGTTGATGACTTCCAGTCTGCCGCCCAGGTTGATGACTTCCAGGTTGATGCCGCCCAGGTTGATGACTTCCAGTCTGCTGCCCAGGTTGATGACTTCCCGTCTGCTGCCCAGGTTGATGACTTCCAGTCTGCCGCCCAGGTTGATGACTTCCAGTCTGCCGCCCAGGTTGATGACTTCCAGGTTGATGACTTTCAGTCTGCTGCCCAGCTCGATGACCCGGAACCTGCTGCCCAGCTCGATGACCCGGAGCCTGCTGCCCAGCTCGATGACCCGGAGCCTGCTGCCCAGCTCGATGACCCGGAGCCTGCTGCCCAGCTCGATGACCCGGAGCCTGCTGCCCAGCTCGATGACCCGGAGCCTGCTGCCCAGCTCGATGACCCGGAGCCTGCTTCCCAGCTCGATGACCCGGAGCCTGCTTCCCAGCTCGATGACCCGGAGCCTGCTTCCCAGCTCGATGACCCGGAGCCTGCTTCCCAGCTCGATGACCCGGAGCCTGCTTCCCAGCTCGATGACCCGGAGCCTGCTGCCCAGCTCGATGACCCGGAGCCTGCTGCCCAGCTCGATGACCCGGAGCCTGTCGCCCAGCTCGATGACCCGGAGCCTGCTGCCCAGCTCGATGACCCGGAGCCTCCCATTGCCCAGTTAGTCACCCTGGACTTTTCCCGGCAACGGATAGTTAGAGCGTCCGGAGGCCGCTCCTTTGAGGGGGGGTACTGTCAGGAAAGGTTCCATCCGCTGGTGCTATTTATATTCTTTCTTGCAGTGCTGCGTCCCACCAGCAGGGGTCTCCTGGCAGTTCAGAGCTGTCAGGGGAACTTCCCCCTGCTGGTATATCACCTTTGGGACGCAGTACTGACCTCCACCAGCGGATGGACCTTGGCAGTGTGGAGCACCTGGCCCTTGCTACGTTCAGGTGTGACCTGAACACAATTAACACGCCCTATATATACCCGGCAGGTTCAAACAGAACTTGCCTTGGTATCCGTCTATCAAACCGACCCTGTGCCTGTTACCTGGACCCTGTACCTGTTATCTGGACCCTGTACCTGTTATCTGGACCCTGTACCTGCTGTGTCCCTCCTGATCCCTCCTGATCCCTCCTGATCCATCCTGATCCGTCCTGATCCGTCCTGATCCATCCTGACCTGATCCCTCTCCTGGACTTTCCCTTCCTATTCATTCCCCGTCCGCAGCTACTTCCTGATTCCCCGTGTATGACCTCGGCCTGGCCTGTTTACGATTCCGGTATTTCCCTTTCTGTAGATATTGTCTTTTGTGTTATTTGTGTCACTGTGGATCTGTTGTTTGTTGCACTGTGCTGGCTGAAGGTGGTGGGGTGTTACCCCCTCTTCTTAAATAAATCACCCTTTTACCTAGATCTGTTTGGATTCCTCTTTTTGCAATCACACAGTACTGGTCTATTTCTAATCACTGACAGTCTGTCTTATTCACATGTTGGAGCACACGCTACGTGGAATAATAGACAGGGCCCTTGAGGCAGAACAGAGGTAGGAAGAGGAGGACTTCCTTACCTCTCAAGGCCCCCTTTATCCAGACAGTGGTCCTGCATGCCCGCCTAGCACACAGGAAGAGGAGGACGAGGTGGAGGAGGAGGAGGATGATTGTATCAGCAGCATGGAGGTGGAGCCTAGCACTCAGCATCAGCAGCAGCAGTCTTTAAGGGATCACTTACAGTCCAAAGGAACCCGTGGACTGGGATGAGGTGACTGCGGATCCTGTTGTCCTCAGTGACCCAGAGGACTCTGCCCCGACCAACCTACGCTGCATGGCCTCCCTGATCCTGCAAAGCCTGCGTAAGGATCCTCGTGTTCATGGTTTCAAGGAGAGGGATCATTACTGGCTGGCAACTCTCCTTGATCCACATTACAAGAGTAAGGTTGCGGAGCTTATCTTGCTGTCGCAGAGGGAGCAGAAGATGAAACATCTTCAGGAGGCCTTGCAGAAGGGTCAGTGCAACGTGTTCCCAGAACCTGGGGGATTACCAAATCCTGGTCCCGGACAACGTGTTGCTGAGGCTTCGGTGAGTCACAGAAGGAGCGGTGGAGAAGGTGGCCGTCTGACTAATGCGTTCAGACAATTTTTTTAGTCCGCAGCCCCAAGGTATGACCGGTTCCAGCAACCATCGCCAGCGTCTAGTTTACATGGTACGTGAATACCTAGGGGCAAGATCAGACTTGGACATCTTCCCCTCCGAAAATCCTCTGGCTTACTGGGTCTTGTGGATGGATCACTGGCCAGAGCTTGCACAGTACGCAATTGAGCTACTGGCTTGCCCTGCATCCAGCGTTCTTTCAGAACGCACATTTAGTGCTGCTGGTGGCTTTGTGACCGATCACAGGGTGCGCCTCTCCACCGACTCCGTCGATCGACTGACCTTCATAAAAATGAATCAGGCTTAGATGAACACCAGCTACCAAGCACCTGATGCTGATGTAACGGAATAATTTTTTTGAAGTGTCAGATCCCTTGAAGACTGCCTATGCTGATGCTGAGTGACTGTCCTGTTATGCTGCTGACTGAATATCCTTTTCCTCCTCACTGATCTTGCTGATAGCTAGTAAGAACATTTTTGGTTTTGGGCTCCGCCACCAGTGCCTAAGGCCCAATTTTTCTGCCCCTGTTTAACAGGGGTGTCTAATAACAATTTTTGATGCAATACTTTGCATGTGGCTCTTTGTTGCACTCCAATTACAGTATCTGTGAGGGTTTGCAGTGTTGTGGCACCGCCACCAGTGCCTAAGGCCCAATTTTTCTGCCCCTGTTCTAGTATTTTTCTTTGATTCTTTTCTAATTTGAGTTCATTCCAGCTTTCTCCTACGTTATACGTTATAATAGTGTCATGTTTATTTTCCTGTACTAAATACTCATCATTGTCAATGTAAACACCACAAATCTAGATTTGTTCTTTTAGGCAGCATTGATATAATAAGCCACACGTGTTTCACACGATAAAAGGTGTCATTTTTATTTTTTCAAAAAATATCTTAATAGAAATTCTTTATTTTTTATTTTTTTGTCAAGAAATATATTTTTGCTTTGAAATACTTGTCTACATCTATTTTTTTTAAACCCTCCCCAGAACATCAGTCAGATGCTTTAATTTTTGGTCCACATCTTGAAGCTGCCCTAAGGCGATGTTTATGTCCTCAATTTGGGACCTGCAGGAATAGACCTCCCGAATTAAGACCTGGGCACTGTAGGTGTCCAATCCTCCCCCAACTGCAGGAATACCTCCTGAAATTTGGAAATGTATTACAATTATGCAGGCCTACATGTATTACCTGAAGCTGTGCTGTATGACCCTGACCTGATGTGGTCGCATTTTCCACTTCCTGCACATCCGGCGGGGGTAGGGCTTGGCTCGGTGTGGGGTTGGTCGGCTCCACTGCTGCAGCTTGATTGCGCCCTATGAGATTGTAAAAAAAGGGATACATGAATCAAAAAGATTAGAGGTCTGAAAGAGGAAAATCAATCATTCTTTTTATAAAGTGTGGTACAATTGTCTGTTTTTACAATCCTTTTACGCTTAACACAGGATTTTATCCATTACCAAAGTTGCTGCATTTCTCTATCTTTGGCCAAGTAACCTACATGGAAAAACAACAAGTATCCACTGGATCACCTCCGTGTGACATCCTAACTAGGTTGTTCTTGTGGCCAACACTCAGTGCCGATCCTGCCCTCCCTGGGGCCCTAAGCAAAATGACATGGCACATTAAAAATGAGAAGCGGGGGCGCTGACGACAGTGACATGTCGCATTACAGAAAGTTGAGAAGTGGGGGGAGGGGGTGTTCTGCTGTCGGAAATGACATCTTACATTAAATTGAGAACCAAGGGGTGCTGACTTCTTGCCTCTTCTCCTATGCAGCCAGCGAGTTGAGAAGCGGGGTGAGGGGGCGAAAATGACTTCTTACCAGATGGGGCCTCTAGTAATTTGGGGGGCCTTTCGCAGCTTTGCAGGGCCCTAAGCGGCTTGCATAGTGAGCCTATATGGCGGATCGGCCATGCCAACACTTGTACTACTGAGTTCATATGTGTAACCAACTGCTGATGAGCATACTCTTCTTTTACTGTATATTGACTTAAGTTGGATTATTTAAATCCAGTTAATAACACATCTACACATTAAATAAAAAATTGGTCTCACATAAAAATATCATAAATAGAATGAACGACCAATTATTATGCCCACAAACATGAACCTTGAGACATCTATTCTTGAACTGTATATATACAACCAGAAAGAAAAAGCACATGCCGCAAAATAATAAAAACAAATAATCAGAGTACACATGATGAAAATTACTTACTTCTTCTGATGATTCTTCAAATGCTATCCATCTGCTCCGGCTCTCTGATTTTCAGGTCACACCATCGCTTGCGCAACTGCTCCCCGGACCTCTGCACCCCAAATTTTTCATGGATAGTCTTCTGAACCTTATCCATGATCTGGGCCTTGACTTTATTTGGGTTCTTGTAAGGCCCTTTTTTGCAGTCATAGTCCTCCTTTTTAAGAATGGCAACCATCTCCACCATCTCATCGAAGGACATGTTGGTGGCTTTGTACCTCCTCCTGCTCCTGGTGTGTGCTACCGCCTGGCCTCTCTCCTGCCTTGAGGTTGCAGCTTCGTGTCTCTCCTGAGTCTCTTCCATCATGTCTTCAGTGAAGTGCATTGACCGACCGAAAAGGGGCGTGGCAATTACTAGAACGATCGTCATGGGCGGGGATACGCGCGGAGCTTCTTGCATGCGCAGTGTATAAAGAGATATTGCGTGGTGAGAACGTCGTTCATAGTCGGTAGAAAACGTTGGGAAAACGATCGTGCAGTACGACGATACGAAACTTGATTTTGAACTTTAGGATCAGTGGATGAGTTTGCTAAATTTTGACTTGCAGAAATAAGGCCTTCAGAGAACAGGAGTTCTTCACAGAATTTGTTCAAAGGGGGCCCCCTGATGGCAACCCCCCTTTTTTCTAGAATTTTTCTTTCCCCAAAAAATAATTTATTGAGCCAAGATCTGGCATTGTAATGGCCCCCCCCACCTCTAAAATAATCGACATATTGGTGCGACACAGCACGTGCGCTTTGGGGGGCCAAGCCTGTATGGCCACAGGCTCACGGGCCACCACTGGAACATCAATGGCTTTATCAGGCACAAGTCTCATGTAGTTTGTTGAGGGTCTCTTTAGGAAATTGTGCAATATGCAGCAGCAATGTATGACATGGTTCAGATTCTACTTAACAAACCTACAGTCCTTGTCTTGTTTGCACCGCCTGTATACTGCTGTTCAAAGTATATAGGGCCAAAGGGTCTTGTCAGGGCCGATCCTCGCTATAGGCTCACTATGCAAGCCGCTTAGGGCCCCGCAAAGCTGCAAAGGGCCCCCAAATTACTAGAGGCCCCGCCTGGTGAGAAGTCATTTTCACCCCCTCACCCCGATTCTAAACTCGAGTCATTTCCGACAGCAGAACACCCCGCTTCTCAACTTTCTTTAATGTGACATGTCACTGTCATCAGCGCCCCCCGCTTCTCATTTTTTATGTGTCATGTCATTTTGCTTAGGGCCCCAGGGAGGTCATTATCGGCACTGGGTCTTGTAATAAACTGGGGGGGGGGGGAGTGGTGGCAGGGGAAACTCATGTTATTTTTTTCAATGATTTTTATCCATATTGCAGGGACCAAACATTACATTAAAGCTGCAAGCAGTATTACATTTATTTTTTCTTATAGTAATGTCATTTTGTGCAGGGACATTTCTAAACACGTGCCACTACTAAAAACGCACGGTGTCTTGCGGAGTCCCTCAAGGATTCCCTCTGTTGTCTGTGCTGTTCAACATCTACCTCCGCCTTCTCTTTGAAATCATCAGTAGCCAAAAACTAGTTTATCACTCTTATGCAGATGACACACAATTATATTTTCGTATCTGCAACAAAAAGGATCATCATCTCAGTCTAGAGACATGCCTCTCTTTGATAGAAAACTGGATGACAAAGAGTTATCTTAAACTCAACAGCTCCAAAACAGAACTTCTCCTGTTTCACGCCAGTCGCAAGAATCAACTTGCACCAACTTGGACACCCCCGCCCATTCTGGGTCAAATCATCACCACTAGCGCCAAAGTCAAAAGTCTCGGGGTCATCTTCGACACCTACATGACAATGGACGCACAAATAGAGTCAGTAGTTAGCGGATATCACCATCTGCTGCGCCTACTACCCAGACTTATTCCATTTATTCCTAAAGAAGACATAGCAGTCGTGGTGGGAACAATCGTAAACTCCAGACTTGACTATGCAAATGCTCTCTATCTTGGACTCCCAAAGTTCCAGATCTCTCGTCTGCAAGTCATTCAAAATACGGCCGCCAGACTTGCGACTGGGAAAAAAACATGGGAATCCATCTCACCTTCGCTGAGATCCCTTCACTGGTTGCCAGTAAAAGACAGAATTGCTTTTAAAGCACTCTGTCTGATGCATAAGTGCATCCATGGGAAGGCACACCAATATCTATGCAAAAAAATAAAAGCTCACAACTCCAATCGCGTTTTGCCATCCACCAACCAAAATCTTCTCCAGATACCCAAAGCCAGATACAAGTCCAAAGGAGAAAGCAGATTTGCGCTCCAAGGTCCCAGACTATGGAACGCTTTACCAACCAACATTCGGTTGGAGGAGAACCACTCGGCCTTCAGAAGAAAGATCAAAACTCATCTCTTTTGATATCAAAAGAGATAGGAACAACGAGCGCCCAGAGGCGATTTAGTTCGCATGTGCTGCGCTATATAAGTTCTTCACTCACTCATTCACTCATTCACTCACTTACACCCAGCAGGTACGATATTTAAAGGAATTTTTTTTTTTTTTTACTTTAAGCATCATTAAAATCGCTGCTCCAAAAAAAACTACAGTTTTTAAAACTTTTTTTTCCATTGATACATGTTCCCTGGGGCAAGACCCGGGTTCTCAAAGACGTTTTCCAACAATAACTTGAATATTTGGCTAAATACTGAGAGGACACACAGGATCAGAGCAGGATTCAGGAGCAGCAAGACCCCCCTGCCGTCCGTTTGGTTTCTGTGCCCAGTTTTTATTATCCAAATGTGAGTGCACCTATATGTTTTAATAAACCTGTTCCATTTTTGCGGGGCTGTACTATGGTCTTTTTTTCTCCCATCCTATATGCTGTGTGAGGGTCCCCTCTATCTGCTCCAAGAGTCCACCCAGCTCAGACACAGAAGAAGAGGAGCCAGGTGTGCATCCAGGACTTAGGACGAACTCGGTGTTCGTGGGAGATAGGCCCACCATCCATCACCTCCATGTGAGTGGATGTATGAGTGAATGATGTTGCCTGTTTAGACACTTCCATAACACCATATCCTACTTGCTTTGTATCTTCTCCATGCCTTACTGCTGAGTGCTGATGTCGTTTCTGTCCATTGAAGTGTATTCCTCCTCCCCCTGCCAGAGGTGGTTTTATTTGGCTATCCGTGCCATAGCCATGAGGTGAGGGGCTAGGGACCACCTGAGGTGTTCACTGTACCACATCCTTTCCCGGCACCATTTCCTCCATCTTTTAGAAACTGTCTTCTGGGACATCTTTGGAACCTGTCTTCTGGGACATTTGGGAAACACTTTCAGAGACTTTTTTGCATTTCTTCACTGATTTATATATTATTATTTGTATTGTTCACTGTGTTACACATTCAGGGGCGCCCCTAGCGGTAGTTCTCCCTGATTTCACATTACTTGGACCAGCACATTGTGTACATTTTACTGCTTGTGAATTTGTACTCCTTTTTTGTCACTTGCCATTGTTTAGTATTCAATATTATCTTTTGTGCTACATTTTGACGGTTTACGTATTGACACTATACTTATGTACGCTATCACTCTGTTCTAAAAACACCACCCCTTCCCCCCCCCCTCCCCCACGTTCACCAGCCCAGGGATTTATTCCTGTACCACCCTTGGATTTCACCCACTTTTCACAGCGCAGACACCACCCCCCTTGTTTTTTCACAGCTGAAGATCAGTCAGCAAAGCACAAGAGGCCAGACTCCCTTTAAATAGGCTGTCTGGCGCCAAAAGGAATTAGGCTCGTATGTGTGCGTACGTGTGCGCACAAGCTCGCGCCTGTGCGCATGCGTGCCTGCAATTGCGGGCTCTGGTGCGTGCGCGCGCCTGTGTGCCATTCTACGTCTGTGTGCAAAACGTCTCACAGGAGTTCCCTGACATTACCCCTTACCTTTTTAACTCTGCCTTTGTTTACAACCTCTCACTCTCAAAATTAGATGAATCTTACTATTCATCTGTCCTGCTGTTCCTAGTCTTAAACACCAATTATCTATATTTATCTTTCTGGTGTATAGCCAGGGCTCAAGCAATAAATTGCTGGTGTTATTTCATTGGTACTATTCCTGAATGACTCCCTTGGAGAACTAATTGTGACCTCCTGTGTCGTAATTTTCATTGGGGGGGGGGGGGGGGAGCTATTGAGTCATGCATATCTAGCAAAGTGTTGTTGATAATCACTGCATTACTGACTGCTTTTTCTTTTTGTAACTAAACTGTCAAGTCACAATCCTGTTCACTGTAAACATGGTTGTTCCTATGCTGGGCTTTTTTTCAAAAATATCACATAAACCATGGCTTTTTTTTATCATTGTTTTCAGGCTTCTTTTATGTCCTGCGCAAGCTTGCATTTAGGAGATGAAACAAGGAAAGAAAGATATAGAAGGTATCGTATATACTCGAGTATAAGCCAAGTTTTTCAGCACATTTTTTTGTGCTGGAAATGCCCCCCCTTATACTCGAGTCACCATTTTCCTACTGATCTCCCAGACTTTGGGGACCCGGTACCGTCCGGCTGTAGGTTCCCAAGTACCCCACTCTTCCTCTACAAGTGTGCAAAGTTTGTTGTCCGGGAGACCTACAGTCGAGGAGCACTGATTTTTCAAAGCCGGGCACCCCTTCCATAGACTCCCATGTTAAACTGTAATTTCTCCGGTGACTTTGGGGACCCCATGTTAAACGTCAGTCTAGTCATGGACACAGTGAGGCATGCACATGAACACAGTGATGCAAAGTGAGGCACAGTGGGGCATGCAGATGGACATCCTAAGCTTATACTTGAGTCAATACATTTTCCAATTTTTTTGTGGTAAAATTAGGTGCCTCGGCTTATATACGGTATATACGGGCCAGAAGTAACCTTCCGGAGAGATGTCTGCGGCCGGAGGGGGAGACTAGGACGGCTTCAGGGGCTTCGATCTAAGGTAAGTAATGCATAATGAGCTAGTATGCTAGTCATACTAGCTCCTTATGGCTTTGTCTTGCAGGTTTTTTTTTTTTAATCTATTTTTGGGTTTACAACCATATTAACACTGCAATGCTAAATACGCATTAACCACTTCAGCCCCGGAAGAATTTACCCCCTTCCTGACCAGAGCACTTTTTGTGATTCGGCACTGCGTCGCTTTAACTGACAATTGCGCGGTCGTGCGATGTGGCTCCCAAACAAAATTGGCGTCCTTTTTTCCCCACAAATAGAGCTTTCTTTTGGTGGTATTTGATCACCTCTGCGGTTTTTATTTTTTGCGCTATAAACAAAAATAGAGCCACTATTTTGAAAAAAAATGCAATATTTTTTATATTTTGCTATAATAAATATCCCCAAAAAATATCGAAAAAAACGTTTTTTTCCTCAGTTGAGGCCGATACGTATTCTTCTACATATTTTTCGTAAAAAAAAAAAAACGCAATTAGCGTTTATTGATTGGTTTGCGCAAAATTTATAGCGTTTACAAAAAAGGGGGTAGTTTTATGGCATTTTTATTAATATTTTTTTTTTACTAGTAATGGCGGCGATCAGCGTTTTTTTTCGGTACTGCGATATTATGGCAGACACATCGGACAATTTTGACACATTTTTGGGACCATTGGCATTTTTATAGCGATCAATGCTATAAAAATGCATTGGATTACTATAAAAATGCCATTGGCAGTGAAGGGGTTAACACTAGGGGGCGGGGAAGGGGTTAAGTGTGTTCCTGGTGTGTTCTAACTGTATAGGGGGGGGGGGGTGGCCTCACTAGGGGAAATCACTGATCTTCTGTCCATACATTGTATGAACAGGAGATCAGCGTTTCCCCCGCTGACAGGAACACACATACCTCCCGTTCCCTGCTCTGTAACGAACAAGCGTGCGTGCCCGGCGGCGATCGTGTCCGCGTGTCCGCACGCCCCCTATCGGCCGCAAAAGATAGGACGTAGAGCTACGTGCTCTCGCCTAGCAATGCCGACCTGCCGCCGTATAACTGCGGTGGGCGGTCGGCAAGCAGTTAAGTAATATTTATGTTTGTGCATTGATTGTCTTTTGGTAAAAATTCGATAAAATAAGTAAAGTTAACATGCCACCTCCATTTTAGTAAATTGAATCTAAAGCCCAGGTGTATGGGAAAAAGAAACACAGTGCTCCTTGATTGTTAGACGGAGATGTAAGTTAAAAAAGCTAGTAGTAAACCTTAGGTCTGTACTCCATTACTTGCTTTAATGCAGGGTTTGCCTAGCATCACATCAGTAACACTGCTTATAAATCCAGTTTATAGTTCCTCCCTTCTTACAAGAAGAATCCAAAGTGATATATTGGTATTTACAGTCTTGTAAAAAACATTTAACAACCTTTCCTCTGTAAACAAATTTTCAGAAGAAAGGGATTAATAAAGGGTGTTAACTATATAAATAGGGTGCTAATTCCCTGGGGATTATCTATTCCCTATGAATACAAATACTTGTAAATTATAAAAGCATGAGACTGTATTCAAGCACCGTGTCATGAGTGTTGAAATAAAAAAGAGCAGAAACAAAGGCAAAATTAAAATTGACATAAGGTAGTTAGTACTAACTAATGTGAGATCTAATAAATACCCATGGGTAATGTCATCAAGTGCTAGGCTTCTTTCCATTTGTGCAATGGTGGTTATTTTCAGTAGTGAGTAAGTTAAAAGAGAAGTATAGATTTTATTTTTTTCCCCCTATTCATACTTACCTAGGTGAATGCAGCATCAGAACAATGCTGCATCTATCCCCGACGCCTCTGCACTGAAAACCAAACTATACAAAATCACAGGTAGCTCGGTTTTCACAGCTCCATGAATAGAGAGCTGCAGACTGTCATGCCGCGTACACACGATAATTTTTCAGGTTGTAAAAAAACGTTTTTTTCGGGTTGTAAAAAATGGTCGTGTGTGGGCTTTAACGACGTGAAAAATCTGCGCATGCTCAGAAGCAAGTTATGAGACAGGAGCGCTCGTTCTGGTAAAACTAGTGTTCGTAATGGAGTAAGCACATTCATCACGCTGTAACAGACAGAAAAGCGCGAATCGTCTTTTACTAACACAAAATCAGCCCAAAGGGTGGCGTCATCCGAATGGAACTTCCCCTTTATAGTGCCGTAATACGTGTTGTACGTCACCGCGCTTTGCTAGAGCATTTTTTTTCACGATCATGTGTAGGCACGGCCGTTTTAATGATCGAGTTGAAAAAAATATATAGTTTTTTTCTAGAGCCTGAAAAACTTTGTTTTTTACAACCCGAAAAATTATAGTGTGTGTGCGCAGCATCAGTCACATCTCTCTGCTCTTCTCCCTTCTCGCTCATTAGAGCACTGAGCTGTGAAGGGGGCGGAGTGTGCCGTCTCAGGCTCTCAGCGGCTCGCCGAGAGGTTTAGACGGATATCGGTCCAGGCACCTGGTGGATCCCGACTTCCATTGTCAGGATGACGCGATGCCTGGACTGATATCACTGACTTCAGTGACCCATCCGAAGCTCCGTGACCGCGCCCGTGGGACCCGATCGCCACCGGTGTCCCGCGATCAGTCACAGGAGCTGAAGAACGGGGAGAGGTGAGTGTAAACACACCTTCCCCATTCTTCAGTGACATCACACGTCCAGCCACGCCCCCCTACAGTAAGAATCACTCCCTTAGGGCACACTTAACCCCTTAGCGCCCCCTAGTGGTTAACCCCTTCACTGCCATTGTCATTTTCACAATAATCAGTGCATTTTTATAGCACTTTTTGCTGTGAAAATGACAATGGTCCCAAAAATGTGTCAAAGGTGTCCGATGTGTCCGCCATAATGTCACAGTCACGAAAAAAATCGCTGATTACTGCCATTACTAGTAAAAAAATAATTATTAATAAAAATGCCATAAAACTATCCCCTATTTTGTATACGCTATAACTTTTGCTCTAACCAATCAATAAACGCTTATTGCATTTTTTTTTTTACCAAAAATAAGTAGAATAATACGTAGAGGCCTAAATTGAGGAAAAATATGTTTTTTTTTATATATTTTTTTTTGGGGATATTTATCATAGCAAAAAGTAAAAAATATTGTTTTTTTTTTTTCAAAATTGACGTTCTATTGTTGTTTATAGCACAAAAAATAAAAACTGCAGAGGTGATCAAATACCACCAAAAGAAAGCTCTATTTGTGGTAAAAAAAGGATGCCAATTTTGTTTGGGAGCCATGCCGCACGACCGTGCAATTGTCAGTTAAAGCGACGCAATGCCGAATCGCAAAAAGTGATGATGAAGCTGAACTCCACCAATAATGTGACCTCACCTGAACTCCACCAATAATGTGACCTCACCTGAACTCCACCAATAATGTGACCTCACCTGAACTCCACCAATAATGTGACCTCACCTGGACTCCAGCCTCCACCAATAATGTGACCTCACCTGGACTCTAGCCTCCATCAATAATGTGACCTCACATGAACTCCACTTTGCTTCTGTGTGTGTGGCGCTACCACAGCAATAGCCACTTGGTAGATTAGGTTCTCTGCTTTTCTGCCTAGACACTAATGCCGCGTACACACGGTCGTTTTCTGTGATGAAATAAAACGACGTCTTCAAAAAAAAAAATTTATGTCGTTTTTCAAAATGTCCTTTTTTGTGTCATAAAAAATGTTGGTGTGTGGGCTAAAACAACGCTTTAAACAACGTTTTAAACCCGCGCATGCTCAGAAGCAAGTTATGATACGGGAGCTTAAATGGAACAGAGTGCCGTCGTACGTGTTGTTGCTAGAGCATTTTGAGAAAATAATGGTGTTTAGGCAACGTCGTTTTTTAAGATGAAGTTAGAAAAACTTTGTTTTTTTCATGATGAAAAACGTCGTTTTATTTCATCACAAAAAACGACCGTGTGTACGCGGCATAAGAAGGACCTCAGCCACACTTACACACCAGGTTAAGAAAATGGATTCTGCACTGCTACTGGAAGCAGATACTCTGCATGCAACTAAGATTCAGTACCAAAAAGCAAACATCAGACTGGTTAGTGGTAAGGCTCCATTCACATCTAGGCGTTGCTATTTTACAGGCGTTTTTCTGGCCTTTTTGGGGGAGTTTTTGCAATGTTTTTGTACAGACGTTTTGAAGTTCAAAAAGTCACCAATGTAAAATAATTAACACACCGGTAATCTGCCAGAAAAAAAAAGCTCATGTAATTTTTTGAGTGACAGGTGTTTTTTTTAGGTGACAGAACGCTTAGATGTGAACAGGGGCCATTGAAATTAATGGGATTTGTCTTGTTGGGCATTTTTAGAGCTGAGGCTTATGCCGCGTACACATGGTTGTTTTTTGCGATGAAAAAAAAACGTCGTTTTTTTAAAACGTCATTTAAATTGATCGTGTGTGGGCAAAACGTCGTTTTTTGACTTAAAAAAAACGATCAAAAAAAAAATTCCAACATGCTTGAATTTTTTGTGTCATTTTTCAAAACGTCGTTTTTTGTTTCACAAAAAGTCACCGTGTGTAGCAAAAACGTCGTTTAAAACGACGTTTTTCAACCCGCGCATGCCCAGAAGCTAGTTATGAAGCGAGCTTCAATGGAAAAGAGTGGTGAACGTAACCTCGCTTTTTGTGAAAAAAAACAATGGTGTGTATGCAACATCGTCTTTGAAAAGTGACGTTTCAAAAACGTTGTTTTTTACTTCACAGAAACCGTCGTTTTTTTTCATCACAAAAAATTATCGCGTGTACGCGGCATTAGAGCAGAAAAACCCTCAAAAAAGCCTAGAATGGATCCTTAATTAACCCACAGGTTGCAGTAAATAGCACATTGAGTAAATAAAGGATTAGTTCAATCATAGTTCATTAGTTAATATGTTCACTATCAGCAATAAGTAATGGCATTAGAAAAAATTATATTATGATAATTAATACTGCGATAATTCCTCTCTAAACAGTAGGCTATATCCACTTTATGGTGCACTTTAAATGAATGGCAGTAATGAAATTAAAAACTCTGTAAAGCATACCTGTCATTTGTCCCAGATTCGCTGGGACTGCCCTGAGATATGATTTAAATCCTGGTGTCCCAGTGAATCCATGCTGAATCCCTGAGCCCAGTGGTGGAAAATCGGAATTCGTAACTGACCCGTCAGTGCGGCTAGCGTGGGCACCAGGGACACCTGCCCTGCATCTCTTGCAGGGTGTCCCGGTAGGGTGACCACATCTCCAAACTACCATTTAGGGACACCCATTCTTCCCAAAAATCAGCTTGTGCTGTAACGAATCACAGCACAGTGATTGGACACAAGAGGCAGGATTTATGATTTCTCCAACCACAAACAGGGGGAAGTACTGTCAGTGAGTAAAGCGGTGATGTGGAATCCTTTTTTGGGGGCACCAGATTGGCCCAGGGGGTGGCTGTGTCAGTTTCATTCCGGGACACTGCATTGTCATGGAATGAATGTGCCCGGGACAGACCTGCAAAATGCGGGACTGTCCCGGGAAATCCAGGACACGTGGTCACCCTATGTCCAGGGTTTCCACTATCTGCCCATCTTTGGCAGTTGATATCTCCCCTGCCAGCTGCCTATACAACAGAATGCAGAGCTGACGGAAGCCATCTGTACACAGACAGGAGGAGCCAGGGAGGAGGGACACTGCTCTGCATGAGCCACACTGATGATCTGAGGTCTGCAGGGGGTTTAATATGGATGGGGACACATGGGAAATTTACAGTACTAAAACTGGAGCACTCAAGAACTGGTGAAGCTTAAAACATCAGCTTGTTTAAATAAGCTTTGCAAATAAAACATGGGCGCTTGGTTTCTGTGCAGATTTTGCAGCCTTCAGTTTTAGTAAATCTTTCCCACAGTGACCAGAGGTGGGTGTAGGGGGGGCAGGTAACATGTTTGTACAATTAATGGAGCGATTTGGGGGGGCAGGGGTAAGAGCATGTGCTTTGTATTACTACGCTAGAAGGGGGAAGGAAGGATTTAAAATCCCCTCAACCCACCTTCCTGTACAGGTCCTCTCCCCTCCCAAAGCCCCCCAGCACATATTTGCACCTCACTTTCTAGCACAAGTCCACTCCCATCCCAAAGCACCACCTAACACATATCCATCCACCCACTCCACCTTCTAACAAAAGTCTACTCCCCTCCCAAAGCGCCCCCTCCAGCACATATGTGACCCCCCATCCCACCTTTCAGCACAAATTCTCACCCATCCCAAAATGCCCCGGCACATATCCGAAGCCTGGGGTTTATTTAACCATGCCCCTTAAGTCTCTCTTACTGTAAATTTTAGCCACTCCCACTTTGTCTCTACCGCCCTCAAGTGTTTCTCATTCTCAAGTTTGAAAGTTGGGAGATAGGCCTAAAGAAGTGTTCAATATTTATTTTACCCGCTGTATTTCAACTCTTTATTTTCTTTTCTTTTTTTACTTCTGACCAAATTGTGAACATTCTCTACAAATATTTTTATTCCACATTTTCTGTTAGGAATTACGTTTATTTGTCTTTGGTCTTTTCTTTTATTTCTTCATTGATAGATGTATTAGCAAAACCTGTTTAACAGTTACAAGCTGTTTATATGAGCAATAAGCTCTCTCTGGATCTGGTGGGATTCAGAAGCCATAGATAACGTGTATAAAAGGAACATAGGGTAAAATACAAATAAACCAGAAAAAAAAATATTCCAGTTCAATACAGCACTAAGTGCATATTTATACCACTATTTTAGCTGTGACACAGAAAAAAAATATCTCATAAATGAAATTGTGTATTAATATTGCTTCAAAGAATTTTAGGAGTATACATAACTACCAATGTTCGTAACAGTGTCCAAAAGTGAACTAAACTAAACACAGAGTAAGGCTGGGTTCACACTACGATTTTCCCGTCCGTCAGCCGCATACGATTTCAGTTTTGAAAACGTACGGGGCCGTACGGGAAAACGCATACATAGACAATGCATTGCAAATCGTATGCACTCAGATGCATCCGGGTGCGCACGATTTGCTGGCAAAACGTTTTTTAACAGTACACAAAACCGTGTTCGACCACGGTTTTGAGTCCGTTTTTGAAACCGTATGGCAAACGCATACGTTTTTTTTAACATTAAAGTCAATGGAAAATGCACATATGTGCGGTTCCATACGTATAAACCGTATGCGTTTTTCGTCTGCGCATGCGCATTTTCAAAACAAGAAAATCTTTATTTATTAAATGACACTAATTCCAAAAACGTATGCGTTTTTTTTAATCAAAACCAGATGGAACCGTACGCACTTTTGAAACCGTATACGTTTTATAAACGCATACGTTTACGTACGCTTCAATCCGTTTCAGCCGCATACGTTTTTTCATATAAATCGTATGCGGCTGACGGACAGGAAAATCGTAGTGTGAACCCAGCCTAATATAGGCCCAGATTCACAGAGCAATTACGCCTGTCTAACTGGTGTTAGACAGGAGTAATTTCAAATTTCGCGCGCCGTATCACTAGTTTGAATCCTCAAACCATGATACGGCAGCTTCGGGCTTCGATCTGAGAGGCTTACGTCTTCGTAAGCCTTCGGATCTACGCTGCGATATTTTTGCGGCTGCTGGGAGGAGTCCGCGTTGTTTTCAGCGTCAGGATATGCAAATGAGTTTTTACGGCGATCCGCAATCGCTTTCGTCTATTTTTTTCTACGTACTGTTAGACCAGCTTTTTGCTGGTCTAACGGTGCGTAGCCCATGTTAAGTATGGCCGTCGTTCCCGCGTCTAATAAAATTTTTTTTTTTTTTTTACGTAACTCGTTCGGGAATAGGAATGTCCGTAAACGACGCTACTCAAGAAAAAATGACGTAACGACGTGATTTCGCGCAATGCACGGCGGGAAATTTCGGAACGGAGCATGCGCAGTTCGATCGCCGCGGGAACGCGCCTATTTTAAATGCTTCACGCCCCCTACTCGCGTAGATGGCTTGCGCCGGGAGAAATACACTACGCCGCCGTCGTTTACTGGACAAAATCTACCGGGATTCCACGGAGAGCCAGGTAAAATACGGCGGCGTAGTGTATTTCTGATACTCTACGCGAATCATTGTAATTGTATCTGAATCTGGGCCATAGTGTCCAAAAATTCAAACATTGTAGCATAACTTTTTCTACTGGGTCATGTCTGAAAGCTTTAGGACTTGACTGATCACGAATGCAATGTTTTTTTTTTTCTGCAAAAATATGTGCTTTATTCCTTTTCCCAAAATATGAATTTAGCCTTTAAACTGTAGTTTTAAAGAAATACCATATGTACTTGAGTATATGTCGACCCGAGTATAAGCCGAGGACCTAGTTTTACCACAAAAAAACTGTGAAAACGTATTGACTCGAGTATAAGCTGAGGGTGAGAATGCAGCAGCTACTGTAAGCGGAAATGAGGGTCAACAATGCCCATTTGCCTGACCTCACTGTGCCCATTTGCAGCCTAACCTTACTGTGCCCATTTGCAGCCTGACCTCACTGTGCCCATTGCAGCCTGACCTCACAGTGCCCATTGCAGCCTGACCTCACCGTGCCCATTGCAGCCTGACCTCACCATGCCCATTGCAGCCTGACCTCACCATGCCCATTGCAGAATCCGATCTGTGTACCTGAGTCTGTGACATAGGCGGCGGCCGTGCAGTTTTAAAAAATTGCGCTCCTCCTTGTGCTGTTCCGTGATAGGTGGAACACTCGGTTTCCCAGCAAACACTGTGTTCAGTGTTCTGCCTATCATGATTGCCCTCTCGTTCTCTCGTCTATCAAGAATGAGAGGGTGATCGTGATAGGTGGAACACTGAACACAGGCGGAACACTCGGTTTCCCAGCAAACACTGTGTTCAGTGTTCCGCCTATCACGATCGCCCTCTCGTTCGTGATAGACGGGAGGATGAGAGGGCGATCATGATAGGCGGAACACTGAGTGGGTAATTTTCAGCTAAAAAAAAAGGGCTGAAAAACTTGGCTTATACTCGAGTATATACAGTACTTCCATTCATTTTAAACTAGATACATGAGCAGTAAGCCAGTGGTCCAAAATAGCTCATAAACATACTGGTGTATGCATTAGTACTTTTGCAGGCTTTCCTGAATATCTACAGTACCTTTCTATAGTCCTTTTTTTGAGGGTAAAAAATCTTTTAGGATGTAAAAATAGATGGAATGTTCCCCATTACAATGTATGATTTATTATAATTTTATGAATATTTATAGATGTGGGTATTTTATATACTTCTTGCATAGCTTTTTGACAGGTCATATGTAATAGTTTACTCTTAGATTTCTAAATTAGATGAGAATAACATATTGTAAGACCCCTTTCCTACAGCAAGCCCGCTCAGATCCGCCCGTCCGTTTTTCAGATGGATCTGAGTGGGCCATCATTGACTCCTATGAAGATATGGATGTCAGCGAAGATGTGTCCGCTGACAACCGTCTGCCATACGATCCGCTAGAGACAGACGCATGGCGATACGTTCGCCATCCATCTTGGTGGATCGGATATGCTCTGATGAAAACGACCACGCTGTCCATTTTCGTCCAATCTCTCCATAGAAATCAGCGGTGCTCTGACAGGCCCCTCCCTGCTCAGTGAGCAGAGACGGACCTGTCATCTGCCGGCTCAGTGGAGATCAACAGAGAGATCTGCTGCTGAGCTGGCGAACTCCACTGAAACGGATCCGCCTCCTGTGAATGAGGCCATAGTCCAATATGTCACATATACATTTTGAAGGTTCTATTTTGTTGATTTTTTTTGTAGCAGTGTTTTTTTCCATGTTTTCTTAACAGTGGCATAATCAATCTTAATCAAACTTTCAGGACAAGTTTGGACCTGATTGTTTACTGTGAGGAATTTCCTAATACTGACACTTGAATGCACCAGGCCTTTTAAATGTGAAAGGCCTGCATTTCTCTGTAAGTAATTGGAAAGGACTCCCCACAGTAGCTGGGACTTATGTAGAAACCGTGTGGCTTCCCTGCCCAGCTGCCCACACCCTTGTGCTGACAATAGAGGGCCTCTCACCTAGGTTCAGATACTTTGCTCAGCTACCACTGCCTCATCAGATGTGGCTACTGAGGGAGGGAAGCAGAGAAACTCATCTACTCTGGTCCAAGATATGTATATGGTGAGTAAATAGGAATTCCACTACAGTAAGTTGACCAGATTTTTAAAATGAAATCCGGGGACATATTTTTTCTTTACTAGTAATGGCGGCAATCAGCGACTCTCTGCCCATTGCAGCCCACCTCACAGCCTGACGAGTCTTACTCTCCGGGCCCCAGCTACTACTGGATGGGGAGCGGAGGAAGATCACCACGCCAGGGAAGGCAAGAAGATAGGCAGGTGGCTGGCTGGGACTTGAGCCAAGGCAGAAGAACATGCGAGGGAAGCTGAATGGGCATGCACCCGAAACGGAATAAATATTCCCTCCGCTCCGACCAGCACATGATCATCAGAACAGGACACAGATAATGGGAAAAATACACCCCCCTATGCTAGTAGGCAGAGCGGGGGTGTGTAATTCAATTTTTTTTTTATCTTAATTCTGCACTGACTGTCTTTGAAATTTCCCCAGCCCCTTATTAAATCCAATCTGGGGACAAAACCAGGGACAGACTTGGTCCAGGGACAGTGTCCTCAACCACGGGACTGTCCCCTGAAACTGGGGATGTCTGGTCACCCTACGTGACTACAGTGTATTTAGGAATTCCCCTCCCAATTTAAAAACAGATAATCAGAAGGGGTTCAATATAACCCGATTACCAAAATAAGGGATGGTGAGGACTAGTGTTATACACTCATGCATGGATGAAAAACCAAAACTATGAACAGCTAGGTTTAGGTACGTAAGCAGTTTAAAGCCCATCTTGGGGAAAAAAAAACTACCCCAACCTGTACTTCCCTTCTTAATTCAGTAATTGTGTTCTATAAAACACACTTCCAAAGTCCTATTTCCTTACTGGAGTACAATGTTGAAGAAGAATTCCAGACTGGACCAATTTAACTATGCATTTACCATACCTGTGGGATCCCTCTGGAAGATAGAAATCTCTACAATAGCCATAGCTACTACAGTGATCTTCACTAGCTTCTGGGTCGCATGCCGAGTGGCTGCCCTGCTGCATTCTGATCACAGGAGGTTGCCCACTCGACCACCATTCAGAGAGTGCTTTGCCCATTCTCAATCAATGCAAAGTGTTCTCTGATTGGACGAGGCAGAGAGGTGAGGCAGTGACATCATCACAGTGGAGTCTTCAGAAACTTGTGAGAAACCCCACCAAGAGTCAGCTAAGAAGTGTTCACATCACCAGGCAGTAACATGGGCATCCAAAAAAGGACTCACCACTTGTATGATTGCTTTTGTTACTCCCCATCAAAGGTCTATGCCATAACCATCAACCACCATAATTGGCCTAAACCCAAATTGTTGGCCATGTCACCGTTCGACCAGGGGCGGATCCGTGGGGGGGGGGGGGCAATTGCCCCCCCCCCGGAGATATTTTGTTGCCAGCCAGGTGGCTGAGAGAGCTGGTGGCTCCGTGGGCAGTTGAGATAGTGGGTGGCTCCGCGGGCGGGTGCTATAGCAGGCAGCTCCGCGGGTGGGTGAGATAGCAGGCGGACCAGGTGGCTCAGTTTGTGGGTGGGTGGGTGGTGGTTTTTGGGCGGAGCGGGCTGCCGGATGGCCCAGTGTGTGTTGGCCATTGAGAGTGAGAGAGCAGGCTCGGTGTGGCAGCTGGCCAATTAGCTAGCTGGGGGGAGCAGAGAGATGAGATCATCTCTTACCGCCCGTACCGTACCTGCCCTGCATTAACTTCCACCCTCACTGTGCAGGCAGCAGAGAGATTACATTATCTCTCTGCTGCCTGACTTTGGGAGTCTGGGAGACGAAAAAAAACACCTTTGCAGACAAGTGACAATCTGCAAGTGTGGCAGGTGACGTGGCAAGTGACAATCCGCAAGGTGTGGCAGGTGACGTGGCAAGTGACAATCCGCAAGGTGTGGCAGGTGACGTGACAATCCGCAAGTGTAGCAGGTGACGTGGCAAGTGACAATCCGCAAGGTGTAGCAGGTGACGTGGCAAGTGACAATCCGCAAGGTGTGGCAGGTGACGGGGCAAGTAACAATTCGCAATGTGTGGCAGGTGAAAATCGGCAACGTGTGGCAGCTGACAATCCGCAATGGCAGGTGACGTGGCAAGTGACAACCCACAAAATGTGGCAGGTGACGTGGCAAGTGACAATCTGGCAATACCCCTCCCGAGACAAGACTCTGGATCCGCCCCTGCATTCCACCTGCGTGTTGGATTGAACATTCAATATACTGGCAATACTAATTGTTCTTTGGAGACAGCGCAGAGCATTCTTTACACAGTGGAGTCGTAAATTGTTGTATATTTGTATATTGTTGTAAAATGATCTTGCAAGAGTTTAATCAGGTGAAACATGAATATCAAACCTCTTAGTGCGTTAATTTGGTCATAGATAGATTGTGTGAGCTATGGAACAAGATAGGCCTGTTTAACTGGTGCCTGTAGATTACTTCTTGAACTATTATGTTATGCACCAATTGTGGTAAAACTGCCGTTTCACAGCACTTGAAAAGTAATGTTTACATGAGTTTAGTTTGCTTTGTTATGCACCAAATTGAAAATCTTTACTAATAACAGAGTCAATTTACTGTGTCATGTTTTCTTTTTATCTGTGTAGGACAAGTTATATGCTATGTTATATGTTATGCTTTGCTGATTTTCCCCTGTATGCACAATTATAGCAATCTAATCCTATAACATATCCTGTCAACTGAAGCCTTGTATGAACTGAGCAAATTTCTTGAAAAATGTAAATCTCAAGAGTGGAATAAGATGTAACTTGATGCAGTCGCCAAATGATTTTTAATGCACCAGGCTCAATCAAGCTAGGAACATGATCTGTGCTGAAGAATTTCAAGCTATCAAATAGTGATCACTGGTCCCCCTTTCTGCCTACAGTTTGAAGTTTGGAACAATATGTCCTACATAGGAGCAATGAGATTTTAAAAAATGCGACTGATGTGCCATGGACGGCTTGAATCTCAGCACCTTAGCAAGGACTGGCCGGGATTCAAACCATGTATGGGCAGCCTGATTGTACCCAAGTTGATCCATCGGTCAGCTTGGGTGCAACCAGCCTGTTGGATTGTTCATGTGATTATTGTCAGCGGCCACAGCCGCTGAAAATTGCATAATGTATGGCCAACCTTAAACCCTGCACACTATTCAAATCACTTTATCTAACTCCAAAAGTGAATCGTTTACCATTTAACATCCCCAAATATTAACACCTATTTTTCTAAAAATATAATACTTCTCCCATGCTGAATTTAAATGCAGTAGAAGAGGACGTTGCTTTGATGTAATATACAGTATTGTTTGGTAAAACAATGGACTGTTATAAGGAGCCTTCAATATTAGAGCAATAACCTCTCGAACCGCTCAACATGAACACATACTAGCTCATTTATAAAGGTGACCATAAACGTTCCAATAATAACAAGTGATGCTTTTTATTTTGAACAATGCTTGTGATGACTAAATCATTTCTTACCTCCTGAAAGGACAATAGCGAATGTCACTGTGGTGGTGGGTGCCACCCTTCACACAGAGAGCTATTCACAATTGTTTGGATAAAGTCCCTGTTACTGATGTAGCACTACCCCCGTATGAGTTTGTGAAGTCGGGGTTCCTCACTGCTGCACAGTCAGTCACTCAGCATTTCCCCCCTTCATCCGGACACAGAAATCAGTCTTTGGCCTGTTTTTGTTGTTTTATTAGGCGAAGGTAACTTGGATGGGGTCAGGGATTATGGGATGCCCAGTGTGACAACAATTCAATTTTAGGGTCACGTCCTCCCTATTTACTTCTCTTCTACCTTCCACCTGCACAAACTTTGTTTCTCTTTGCACAGCTTCTGCTGGTTCACTCCTGAAGGAAGGTTTTTTTGCCAGTTCAGCAACGGCCAATTACAGGCAGGAACTCTCAGGCCGCGTACACACGACCGAGAAACACATCGTTTTCCCCGTCGAGTTCCTTGTTAGGCAGTCAAAAAACTCATCGAGCCAAATTTTCCCATTGCCCAACGAGGAAATAAAGAACATGCTCTTTTTTTGGCTTGACGAGTTCCTCGACGGGTTTCTCGGCGAAAAGTGTACACACGACCGGTTTTCTCGTCAGAATACGTCTCCCATCGAGTTTCTTGCTGAATTCTGCCGAGGAAACCGGTCGTGTGTACGCGGCCTCAGTCCCTTGAAAAGTAGCACAACGGACTGAAACAGCATATCACTTCTCCTTCTGCTTCCCTGTGGTCACTGATGTCAGTTTCAATGCTTTCAGAAATTGCTAGCCATCCTGGCTGTGGCCAACCGCACCTGGCTGCTTCTCTCTTCCCAGTCCTCCTGACTGACACACACACATGGAGATTCCCCAGGTCAAGGTTAGATGAATACTTGGCACACTTCGGTCTTTAAAAGAGAACTGCTACATCTGGCAGTCTTTCCCCTTGTCTGTCCCTGCACCATGCTGATCTACTCACTGTCTCTCCTTGCTCTCTCCATTGTCTCTCTGGATTGAATCCCACCAACTGTCTTCTGTGGTAGGTTCCTTCCAGGCCAGCCTTCCGAGCTCCAGCCCAAGGTAAACCCACCCCTCTGGTAAGGAGTTCCTCAAGGGCCACCAACAGCCTCCAGTAGCACTGATTCTCCATCTTTCACCCGAACTCCCTTGTTGGCATGGCTAATATCTATTTGGGGGCTTCTTTGGCTCCCTGCTGGGCCCTCATCCTGGGGATTGGCCAAAGCCCCTAAATATTCAAGGCAACCCCTCCTTGCCTCTGCCCACTATTTTCTAGAACGTTATACAAACGAGGGGAGGGCACCAGAGAGCTGCCAGGATGAGTGATCCAGCCCTGGCCTCTAATAACCCTGACCCAGATTCCCAAAGCCAGACTGTTTTACCTGCACTACACTTCTAGTAGTACACACTAGAGGGTGCTACACTGATACCTAATCTTTTTCTATGGAGTAGAACAGTGTTTTTCAACTCCAGTCCTCAAGGCACACCAACAGGTCAAGTTTTCAGGATTTCCCTCAGATGAAATGGCTGTGGTGATTACTAAGGCAGTGAAACTGATCAAATCACCTGTGCAAAATAATGGAAAGCCTAAAAACCTGACCTGTTGGTGTGCCTTGAGGACTGGAGTTGAAAAACACTGGAGTAGAAGAATGGATTAAAGTAGAGCGTTGAGTGAGTAATGCAGCTGCTCTTGGAATGTCAATGTCTTCCCTTTTACTGTTCTTGGTAAAATATCTGCACATAGTTTTGGCAGATTAAATTGCATATAACCCCCAAACCTTTTCTAAGCGTTGCATAGAGTAGGGAGCATTTAGTTCCACTTTAACTGTTCCATTTTCTATCCATTTTTTTGTTAATTGGCTTAAGATATTCTTTAAAAGTCACAATATAATTATATTTTGTTTCACTTCATGCCTGGATTAGGGTGAAAAAATGTTTGAATAACAAGTAGTGGAAAGTCAGGTAGGTTTTGCTAGGTTATTCTTAAAGCAGTATTAAATCCAAAATCAAACATTTATTATATTAACATGCACCATTTCTGAGGCCGTGTACACACGATCGAACATGTCCGCTGAAACTGGTCCGCAGACCAGTTTCAGCGGACATGTTCGATCGTGTGTACGTCCTATCGGACCGTTTTCCAGCGGACAAAAATTTCCAAACATGCTTGAACACTTGTCCGCTGGAAACCTGTACGTCGGGCAGGTTGGATGGTTAGTACACAAACCATTGGACCAAAATCCTCCGCATGCGCAGAATCAAGTCGATGCATGCTTGGAAGCATTGAACTTCGTTTTTTCATCACGTCGCTGTGTTCTACGTCACCGCGCGTTCTGGTCCGAGGGGATTTTGGTCTGATGGTGTGTACGCACATCAGACCAACAGACAATTCAACGTGGTCCGATAAAAAAGGTCCGTCGGACATGTTTCCTCGGACATGTCTGATTGTGTGTACAGGGCCTTAGATGTGATGGCTGCATTCGTTTTTCTTTTTTTCTTTTCTTTTCTGGTGATTTATCCAGTAAGCCTGTTGTTTTTCAAAAGAGGAAGCTCTCCAGCAGAATGTATTAGTTATAGTGATGACAAAAGCTATTTAACACTGATAGGGGCACTTACAATGATAAACTTTGTTTTATGTATGTAAAACATTTATCCCGAAAGGAACAAAACTGTGTGCTTTAACCAATTGTGGACTGCTTTTTTACAGCGGCAGGGCGGCCCCACTGCGCTGGATTACGTACCCGCACGTGACCCGCCATTTCCAGATAGGGGACAGGCACATATCAATTTTAATTTGCATACATGACCGCATTTGCCAGTTAAAGTAGCGCAGTGCCAAATAGCAAAACATGGCCTGGTCATGAATAGGGTAAAACCTTCCAGCGCTGAAGTGGTTAACGGATTACTTCATTGATAAAAACAAGGCAATCCGTGAAAGCATTCAGCAAAACAATTCCCCCCTCAGCCCCCCCTGTAGCCTCTCACACAGCACCCATAGTAATTCTCCTATATCCGGTAAGTTTACCCTGGGAGCCATCTCCATTGAGACCACCAAGAATGTCATTGGCGCTTTGCGTAATGGCACAGCGCCAAATGACATTATCCCCACAAAACTGCTGAAGGAATGCGCCTACATCCTGGCTCCTCCCATCACGCAGCTTATCAACCAGTCTTTCTTGGAGGGCATAGTGTCCTCACAGTTGAAAGAGGGTATAATCCAACCCATCCTTAAGAAACCCTCCCTGGACCCCAAGGACCCACTCCACCGCCGTCCCATAACAAGTCTCAACGTACTCTCAAAGATAATGGAAAAAGTAGTGGTAAAACAGCTGCAACTGCATCTAGATACCTACAAGCTACTTGATCCATTGCAATCGGGGTTCCGTCCCGGACACGGGACGGAAACAGCATTGCTGAAAGTATGGGACGATGTTCTCAAGGCTGCAGACGAAGGAGAATCTTGTCTTCTAGTTCTGTTGGACCTAAGTGCCGCTTTCGACACTGTAGACCACAAACTGTTACTGACTTGGCTTGCTGAAGTAGCCAGAGTCGCAGAAGGCGATTTATCTTGGTTCTCCTCTTTTCTGGAAAACCGATCGCAAACAGTGAAGTTAGGACCTTTTACGTCTGAGAAACGCACAGTAACATGCGGAGTCCCTCAAGGATCGCCTCTGTCACCAGTGCTGTTTAACATATATCTTCGTCCTCTCTTTTGAGATTATCAGCAGCCAAAAACTGCTCTACCACTCATATGCAGATGATACGCAACTGTATTTCCGCATCTGCAATAGACAGGATCACCACCTCAATCTAGAGACATGTCTCTCTTTGATAGAGGACTGGATGACAAAGAGTTATCTTAAACTCAATGGAGCGAAAACAGAACTTCTCCTGTTTCACGCCAAGCGTAGGAATCAACTTTCAACAGCGTGGACCCCCCCGCCTATTTTGGGCAAGCTCATCACCCCTAGCGCCAAAGTCAAAAGCCTAGGGGTAATTTTTGACTCCTTTATGACAATGGACGCACAAATAGGGTCAGTAGTCA
Source organism: Rana kukunoris (assembly GCA_029574335.1). Taxonomy (NCBI): domain Eukaryota; kingdom Metazoa; phylum Chordata; class Amphibia; order Anura; family Ranidae; genus Rana; species Rana kukunoris. The sequence continues at coordinate 187,091 of JAJQKJ010000892.1, forward strand.
GCGGATCTCACCATCTACTGCGCCTACTACGCAGACTCACTCCGTTCATCCCTAAAGAAGATTTATCGGTCGTGGTGGGAGCAATTGTAAACTCCAGGCTGGATTATGCAAATGCCCTTTACCTCGGACTCCCCAAGTACCAAATCGCTCGTCTGCAAGTCGTTCAGAATACGGCCGCCAGACTTGTGACAGGGAAAAAACCCTGGGAATCTATCTCACCTTCACTGCGAGCCCTTCATTGGCTGCCAGTTAAAGCGGTATTTCACCCTAAACATAATATCTCCCATGCGATCCAGCATACTGGCGTCAGCGCCAGTATGCTGGTTTTTTTCTTTTTTAATAGAACACTTACTGTATTATTGTAGAAACTTTTCTGTCCCCCGTGGTGGACGGCGCCAGTATCCAAGCGCGTCACACATCTTCCTAAAATACCACGATATGGACTCGGGTAATCTCGGCGAAAATGCGGCGCCTGCGCACAGACCTAGGACTGACTGCCGCAGGCGCCGTATTTCTCCGAGTCCTACAGCTATGGCGCGTCACGCCTCCGAAATAGGACTCGGAGAAATACGGCGCCTGCGCAGTCAGCTCCTAGGTCTGTGCGCAGGCGCCGCATTTCGCCGAGATTACCCGAGTCCATATCGGGGATAATTAGGAAATGTGACGCGCTATACAACAGCCGTCCACCCCGCGTGGGACAGAAAGGAATTCTACAATAATACAGTAAGTGTGCTATTAAAAAAAAAAAAAAACAGCAAATACTGGCGCTGACGCCAGTATGCTGGATCGCATGGGAGATATTATATTTAGGGTGAACCTCCGCTTTAAAGACAGAATTGCTTTTAAAGCTCTCTGTCTTACGCATAGATGTGTCCATGGAAATGCCCCCCTCTATCTATGCGAAATAATAAAAGCGCATAACCCCAATCGCGTTTTGCGATCCACGAATCAGAACCTGCTCCAGGTTCCGAAAGCCAACTTCAAGTCCAAAGGAGAAAGAAGATTCGCGATCCAAGGTCCCAGACTATGGAACGCTTTACCAACCAGCATTTGGTTGGAGGAGAACCATCTAGCATTTAGGAAAAAGGTCAAGACTTTTCTCTTTTGATATCAAAGGAGACAGGAACAACAAGTGCCCAGAGGCGATTCAGTTCGCATGTGCCGCGCTATACAAGTTTTCATTCATTCATTCATTCATTAGTTGGAGCTTGGCTTCAATTTGTTAGTGTATCTAAATCTGCTAGTACATATAACACTCCTCTTCCCCCAGACTGACAATGCTGCTGTCTAAGGCGGCGTACACACGATCGGTCAAAAAACGATGAAAACGGACTGAAGGACCGTTTCATCGGTCCAAACCGATCATGTGTGGGCCCCATCGGTCCATTTATCCCTTCAGTCAAAAAAAAGAGAACTTGCTTTAAAATTTGACCGATGGACGCCT